>JABASM010000376.1:9151-24270 GCA_019776545.1 Brachystomella parvula
GGGGGGGGGGGGGGGGGTTGCGTGACAATGTTTTCCATACAGGCTCTCTTTTCCTTTGTTCTGGTTTTCAATCCGAAAATCCAGAGTTTTGTAATCAGGAGATCCAAAGATTCTGAGGTTAGATAATAAAGTATACTGGAAAGTCTGACGCAAGCTTGAGCTTACATAATTTTTAGAATGAGGGAGACCTGTTAAAGGGGTGAATTTAAGGGTCCCTCATAGCCTACTAGGGATCCTCCGGTATTAAAACCAGCCGTGGAGTTCTCCACATTGTACCTAAGTTATTTGAATAGCCGTGAGGATAGAATTAAGAATCAAGTTATCTTGATTATTTTTACGTGGAATATTTTCCAGTTCCTCCTGGTATGTAGAGTTTTTTGAATGGATTCTTGAATTAGGCATTAGAATGAGCGTAATAGGGATGAGAGGAAGAGGATTCTTGTTTTTCTTCTTCTGAACCAAATATGGGATACGGTTTTTCGTGCCATAAAGGGATTCTTGTCGGAGATGAGGAAAAACACGGGAGATTGCTCCTGGAATATGAGTAGAATTTAAATTCCATCCTCCTCCAGCCTTGTAGTTTTGTTGTTAGATGGAAGGAAATAAAAAAATATAGCGTCAGGATTTTACACTTGGATAATTTCTCATGGAAATTACGACTACTACAAAGGGAAATGTAATTAACGTTGGGAGTAAAGGAGGAGTACGATGTTGTGTAAAAAGGAAAAATTCAATAAACGTGAAACTGAAGTGGGCGTAATATTTCCTTTGTTTTTTCAACCATAAACCCATATAATCAGCTCTTGAATTAATAACTAGTTCACACAACTTAGCTTCCTTCTAACACAGTCTCTCTCACCTTGACTTTTTAAAACTTATTTTCTTGGATTGCTTTCATCTTTAATTTTTAATCGGCTTGATTGGTAAGGCCTAGCCAGTATACTGGGCAAATAGCTTGGCAGAATCCCGGAAATTTATTTTAAACAGATATTTCTTTTTGTTCCAGACTATTTTCTGTGTATGATTGTTTTAACAATGGGAGCAAGAAGATCTTTTCACTGAAACTCAACAATTACCGATGGGAAGGAGGAATTTCGAGATGGCGTGGCTGGAAGATAAATTTGAGTTTGATTAAATGATTTAAATTTATAGTAATTTACTACAAAGACTGGAGACCGAGTTGTAAAGTTATAATCAAAAAACTTGTTAAACTTCTTGCAAAGTTAGCTCCACCAACAATTTGCTGAAAACTTTTAATACATACGTTGTAGGGAAAAGAGGAGTGGAAGTACTTATTTTGAGTAAAGGATAATAGATCAATAAGTAAAAATCTGACCATGAGCGAAGAGCCAGAAACCGAACAAAAGGATTTGGATGAAATGGAAAATAAGATAAATACAATGTGAGTAGAAGCTTTTTTTTTCTTAGGCATTGGGGGAAAGGCGTTGAAAAATTGATGGACTGGAGAAACTTTAGCATTAGCCAGCTTTACGTGCCTACCATTTTTCACCGACTAAAGTCGGTATATTTCTTTAACAGCCATGGAAGCCTTTCTCTCAACTTTCACAAAGGTGCTTTAGTCAACGCGTTTCCCAGTCTGTAAATGCTAGGGCATTTAGAGTCTCCTTAAGAGAAACAAAAAAAGTTTAGGGAGAATGAGGGAATGGAGGAAGATAGAGGTTGAAGATTAGAAGGGAAAAAATTAATTAATTTTTAATTGGATTACTTTTTTTTTCTTATGCAAGAGCTTTTAGGTTGGGTCTTTATATTACAAAATTTTCAGCAACTTTAGCTTAAGCCATGCAATAAGACGGAGAAAGGCTGGAAAATATGTGACAAGCCGCAGAACAGCGTGAATTCCGGAAAAGTTCTCATTGTAGCAAACAAAAGCGCATTGCTTTTTCTCTGATAATTCAGATCTACTCCTATTTTGTTTTCTGTCTCCAGCGATTCTTCAAAAAACTCAAACGGTAATGCAGCATAACTCTGGCAGATTAAGGATTCAAACTTTGCGCGCTTTTCACCATACTCTGGTATAGGAAAATGCGCGCGAAATTTTCAAAGGTACAGTAGAGCAAGGAGCTGCTTGTTGTGGATATGGCTGCCGTGGAATTACTAAATGCTCATCATACCTGCGTTGGAAAAAAAAGAAATGGGTGGATTATTGGCTGAATAGCCTGAGTAAGCATCGGAAATAACAATTTTACTTTCCATGACACCGGGTATACTTTCAGCGTCAGGAAATTCTAGAGATAGGCCCATGTTTAACTATTCATTTAGCATTACGCTCTCCGACAACACTTTTTTTTCCTACTAGAGCTCCCCAGTCTTGCTTAATATTTATAAAATTATAGGAGCATTTAACGAACCCCCTTTAAAACCGACGATTATTCCAATAATAATAACAATAGAAACTGAAGAAGGACATGTAACCGTTTCCGGTTGATTACGTTTTTTTGGAGCTCGCTCGTGCGACGCTGCTCTTTATCGGAGTGGATACTAAGAACGGGGAGGCGAGTAGGCACGTGTAGACGAGAGAAAGTGCAATTATTACGGTGAAAAGGGAAACATTAATCCGCTTATGTAGGAAGAGGAGAAGGAAGGGAAGAGCAAATGAGAAAGATAATGATTTAAATTCTTTGTAAGCGTATCATTAAAACTGTCATAAGAAGCTTAGATCATAAAAATAATAACGTTGAGATGAGAAGGACTTTGGGAAAATTGAACAAAAGGGCTTTGGCAAGAATTCAATCAACGAGAGTGTCTTTACGTCAGAAAGACTCTCTCACCTTACAGCCTCAGATTCATTAGCAGACCATTCATGCCTAGCTTTAGGAGAGGACAAAGGAGCTGGCGTCAACAATTTAAAAATTAGGACTAACAATGGAATCTTATTTCATTTCTCCTAGCTTCAACTAATATTGATGGGACAGGCGCAAGGGCATAATGCGGACAAGTTTAAATTATGAAAACGCTTGGGGAAGAAGCCTGCACCCATAATACTAAACAATTAGTCAGCTTCCCTATTAAATACCTTTCCGATTCTCGCGCTAACTTTTTTCTTTCTCAGTCAGTCCAAGGTTTTTCTCCGAAGAAGGTTTTGTGTGCTTTTGCACATGGTGTCTGTTCGTGTGTCTGTCTGTCTGTCTATGTAGATTTTCTGAATTATGGTAATTTTTCATCAAAGTTTGTCACACGCCTGTAAAATGCCATCATAGTGCCGTGAGAAGACGGACCAAAATCCATCATGTCGGCGCCGTTGAAATTCGCCTTCATCGGTGTGCTTTCTGTGTGTTGTCCGATTTATTTCTGCTTGAACACCATGGCTCTAATCCCCAGAGTTCCTTTGATCCTTAAATGACCCGTGCCCATATATGTTACATGTATTTTGCATTAGTTTGTCAACAGGGGTGGGTCTCCGAGGGTTAAGGCCATTCTAGGGAAAAAATCAAGCGCAGAATAACCTAACATTTTGGCAGACTGAAAAATTCAGTCAGTAAGAAACACGTATTGAATGATGCAACGAATGAAACTAGTGTTGTGTCGAGCAGTCGAGAAATGGCAGAAAGCGGTGAAAGTTTAGTCTTTAGCAACATTAAAGTGAAAAGGCACACGACAAACTCCATGGTTCGAACTTTGTGTGAAGTGAAATAAAACTCTGCGATTTTTGTGGTCCAATACCGCGATTTCTTAATAAATTGAAATAACTGAAACAAAATCTCTGAACCCCTGCTCGAAGCAGCCAAAATTATGTACCGCAGTGTTCTAAATCATCGCTCGGACATTTATTTAAACTTGGGGTGTCTGACCTTCGGCATTTATTGGATTCGCGGCGGGCTTGTTAGACACTTGCGCTTACAAGGAACCAAAGTTTTATTTGAAATAGGAAATATTTATACTGAGTATTTCGAGAAACCGATTATATCGAACTTTAGATTCGTTCGGTGTCACCATACTCTGAGTCGCTGATGGTACAAGGCCGTTTTAAGGAAATTCTGTCTAAACCATTAAACGTCGCGATCATGCTTGTAAACCCAGCGGTTATTGGAGACCCGCGATTAATGCAGAAAGGCGTTAATTGGAACAGTTAGGATAATGAATTTTTTATCAAAAACTAGCAACGTGAAACACCCATACTGCAAAGTAAATACAGATTCCGCTGTCGCAATTATGACTTGCTGTGGAATTTGTGCTTTTCGCTGGCTACGAACGGAACCATTTTCTTGTAAAATTTGTTGGAGGTGGAAGTTCAGCGATAAATTGTACGTCATTCTGGAGTTATTTCAATCCCAGATGGTTTTTTTGGTGAAAATGTCGAGGGGGCGCACAGTCCTTGATCAAAAGCAAAGATGAGAAGTATGGCATTAAAACTGTTCTGATGATTACGGAGTGAATAACAAAGAAATTGTGTTGGAATTAGGGTCATGAGGAGTGTACCGAGACTGATTTAAAAATCATTAATAACAGTTTAGGGTTTTTTGGAGTGCGGCCGGGCTGTTGCAATGTACAGGAGAGTTTCGTTCATTAAAATAAATCTATAATGAATCCATTTTCTTGAACTGACTGAGGGATAACGTCAATGCCCCACTAACCGCCCAACGCTCCGAAAAAATGTTTCCCCTGACAATCATCGCCTCATGCCATGCACAGGAGCCACTCGTGTTCTCAATTTATCAATCTTGTCACGAGCCTCACGACGACGCTCTGAGGTCATTTAAATTAAATTCGGCTGAAGGGGCCTATTAAATACTGCTCAATCTCTGCTCGTCGTCGTACCACCCGCTCTTGTCCCATCTTGTCCGTCTCTCTTCCTCAAATTCAATCACGTTTCGGAAGACAAAGCGCAAGAATTCTGAATTCACCCACGGATTCTCTTCGGATTTCCCCCGTCCACACAGGGAAGCAAGCATTTGATCCTCCATTCACATGCTATTTCAGGTGAGCAGGAGAACTGAGGATCAAAAGCACACGGGTAACTGCAAAAGATTGCACAGGAATGGATGAAATGGAACAAAGAAAAGCGTAGTATCAATTTCACAAAAACGGCAGTTTTAACGCGCACCTAGTACTTGAGCGTCATAAACTTCGGCAGGAAGTGGATACAATAAAAAATTTTAAATCATTCACCATATTTAAATCTGTGTCTGATTGATAAAACACTTAAAATCTGCAGCGACGAGTAGGAAAACATGAGTAAAAGAAAAAACTGCAACACTTGCGTAAATACTGAGTCCTAATTTGTATTTACAAAGTGAAGAATAAGTCCTAACCTCATTTTACTAGGATAGACGGATAATTCATTTGCTACTTGACTCAAACATTGACCACAAAAATAGGAAAGACGATAGTTAGGACTACGTCAGGACTAGATATCTACTACTTCCTTTAACATGTGGCATTTGACTTACGAAAATTAAAAGTAATCACAATGTAAAATTTTTGACGGTTTGAGTTTAAGTTTTCTTAAATCTAGTAAATATTTGATTTCTATAAGTTCTGTTCCTAGGGGCCATACCAGCGAAACGCAAGCATTCATGCTCCTGATACTAAGGGTTTATCCCCCACCCAGTTTTAATTTAGCTTCTTAAAATCTGTGTTCGGATTTTTTATTCCAAGAGAATAAAAATCATAAATTATATTGATACTCGGATGTTAGGAATTTGAGAAATTTCGACCGTACTCACGACGGGCATTTTGTATTCTGAGTCGATGCTATGGAAAGAGTAGTGGATGGAGCTCACACTTTTATAGAAAGCTACAGTGTAAATGTAGCCAAAGGTACTTGTAAGGATTATAACCTCAGGAAAAAAAGCTTGGGGAAAAAATTCAATGAATTTGTTGAGGGAACGGAACGAACGGATCTCAAAAAGCTCTTCACGGATGGAAAGTGTTTTCACAGGAGAAAGATCGATCTGAAGTCCGAGCAAGCACCAACCAAAATCCAGTCCGAGCAAAAAGCCACATACTACTTAAACATTATTTTGAAAATGAATTGGATTTCTCAGGGTCTACTGATTTCCGAAAGTATAAATATGGTAAAATCTGGTACGGACGACTGATGGTTCAATATCCCAGGCCTATGGTTCTATCCATATGTTCTCTCCTCATCACTTAGTTTTCAGTCACGGATAAAAGGGTGGGAAGTCTCAAAAGTCTCATACTCAATTAATGCTTACATCTATAATGTATACTATATATATAGTACTATATGTAGTACTTCTGAAAATTCTGAACTGTGAAAATAATAAAATCCGTTCTCATCCATTGTTTGACTCATTTTGATATTTACATTGATTAATCATTCATGGGTCTTATTTATTCCTTGCTCGAGAAGAAAAAGAGATCTAAACCGCTGCCTTTCCTCCCCTTCATCTCCTCAACATCAACATAAAAAATGAGTGAAGAAAGGGTGAGTGAGCTGCAAGAAAGAAGTAGATCTCAGCGATCTTTTACGAGCTGCTCACGAAGAGCATGGTAATGAAGAAAAAAAAGGTAACATTTTCTCAATTCCAAGTTCACGGTGAAAGCAGAGTAGGAGAAAGGAGGAGAGGAGAAAGAAGAGAAGACCTTTCACCGGCTCGGACCGAAAAACCGGGTGAAAACTCGAAAACTCAGTTTCTATCTAGTATGTAAAGAATTTCCGGGGGTTTTCTCTCTCTTTTTATAGGAATTCGGAGGCGGAAGGACGGGGAGAGGGGGAGAGAGAGGAAAAGGTTGTTTAATGATGATGATTTTCATTCACAAAGTCCATGTTACCCAAAAGATCTCTTTGTAGTAAAGCAAGGGACTGTGGAGAGATCCCGGCCTCTCCTACCAAGGTTTCTTATAGTGCACTTTATTCCCCGAGTAGTCGGCGCAGGACTTCTCCCACAAACCCCTTACTCACAAAAAATACAAATCCGCTTTTACGTTACCAACCACCAGACGAGTTCACTTCCTCACGGGAATGTCTCACCAAGGTCATTCGAAAAACAAACTCAGACTCGTGCACCTCTCTTCAAAATTTTGAAATTCTAGTTGGAGTAGAGAACTCAGTTAGGTTCCTGCTCCTAGTAAACCTGGGTCTGTCTCCATAGTAACCACTAGAAGTAGGATTTTGAGCTGAATGGGCCACTAGCTTACCTCCCCTCAGTTCCTAAGATGGACCCATCCGGACGGGGTTGCAGCTGACTGGCGTACTCCTTTACTATACTTATACGCAACCGTAGTTTTTTTTCTACAACTCGCTCAGAGTGTGTAAACTCTGAGGGAAGCAGAGTGAAACTTCACGTCCAACACTCCAGACTCCTCAGTGTTCACTGAGTGACTGAGTAGGAAGGTACTATTGTTCTCACTTTTATTCCTCCCTATTGTTCTTTACTTTTTAACCTACTATCTACCGGCTAAGTAGAGTAAGTAGGTAAGGAACACTACCATTTCTAAAAAAGAGGCTTTTTACGTTTTAAAGTAGTTAGCTAGGGAACTTCCTCCAGAGGGATATCCCTGTGTAGAAAACGAGTTTCTCGGATAAGTTTTTTTAAAAAAATTTCATTTTTAGCTCTTAAAAACCCGTGTTATCTCCTCTTTTGCTCTCTAAAAAAAAGTCAAGTCTTCAGAGAAACAAAGGAACATTTCTTCCCTCATTCCTTTGAACAGGAATCCTTGTTCATTGTTGCCGAGTCAAGTAAGATACAAGTTTGGTTACGGCTATTGTATTTGAAAACTTCTTATTGTTAAAAAAATAGAGGACTCCGGTCTAGAGCTTCCAGAAAGTATTGAGCAGGGCTCTCCGTACTCGTCGTCTATAAAACTCTAGCTTACTGAAGGCACCCGACTCAGTCGTCTTCTACCCACCGTGACGTGAGGGTCGACATTAGTTGACACTCTACTCTAAACTTATATACTCCACAAGTTCAAACTTAGTACTGAAATTCCGTAACATTAATACTTTGATTTTTTGGAACACTAACTGGAAAACCCCTGAGTGAGATTTCTACAACAATAGGAAGTGGACTAGAGTTTTCAGCTTTTCTTAATTAACTCCAACGTTAGTAACTAAAAGAGTGAAAGTGAAACTGCATAAACTTATTTTTTCAATTTTTAAATATTATATTGCCCATAGTTTTTGTCTTGAGGAGCGGTTTGAAGAACGTAAGTAAGTGTCAATCGCCGGCTGTTTTTTTTTCTTTCAGCGACCGCCGTTTACTCTTCAAATTGAAATTCTAATCTTTGTCTCCCCTCTCGACTTTTGATCTGGTATTGCTTAAAAAAAAGTTCTATGTACTAGCCAGATTTATTTTTTTTTATCGTAATTGAGTTTAGGGACTGGAAATTGAAAATTCTTATTCTGATTATAATTTTCAAGAGGGGAATTCAATTTGCAGTCAATTTGTATTTCCAAAACTTTGAGTATAGAAGACTTAACTTGTTGAAACTTGTTACAAAATTATCGAAACCCCTCGATTCAGTTCTAATAGTCAGTGAGTGTAGTTGAACAAACTTAATTAAAACTACAATTTCCAAAACTTGAAAACTTCAAAAGTTTACAGTAGTCCTCTCAAAGTTTACATTCTACAAGTTCAAAAGATAAAGTTGAAGAATGAAAATATAAGACAAGTATCACGTCACTCCTGGAAAAAAGGTAAAGTTAATTTGTGTTAATTTTGACCCCTTTTTCCATGGGTTTGATGGGAGAATGAAAGAACGGAAAAAATCGTTGAGAAAGATGGGTAAGAAAGATAAAAATGTCTGAAGAGTGAGAGGAGAAAAAGAATACTACGCTGAAAAATCATCTCATGATTTTTTTTTCATGTCTGTCAATCTCAACCTGATTTTTTTTTCTCGGCAGTATTATTGACAAGTCTCAGTACTTCTATTTAATCATTTTTCACATTTAGTATAATTTTGACACTGATTTCTTCTAAGAGAAGGAAGAGTGATCGAGTATTTGGCAGTAGGAGTAAGTAGAATAGGAACTTTACATCCTTTTCACTACTGACTTCGTAAAGTTGAGTGTTACAAATTTTAATCTCGAGTTGAATGAATTGGTTCAATTTGTCCTTTGAGTATTTTATTTTGATAACACTTCATTCGACTATTCATTCGTCCGTTGAGGATGATGATGAAAATCAAGAATACTCTTCTGTAATGTATAGTACATTGACCTGGGATTTAATCCCCACGACACGTCACACTCAATTTTACACTAGGGCTCCAAAAACTTTTGAACATCCATCCAAGTACTTTAAAATCATTCCACTTATACTCTACTACTACTTCATACTTGGACCAACTGCTAACTTTTCCTCTCTTTTTCTTATTATACTTTTATTTTTCTTTTTTTTTTACAGGAATAGATCCAGGGGAAGTTAATTGGTGAGCCCATTGTGTTCCTCCGAAGCTGAAAATCCCCACCAACAATACTTTTTTTTACCAGTGTGACTGAATATTAAGAACAATATTCAGCCAGGGTTCGTGTGGTGTATTGTTACTGAAAGACGATCTCTCAGGCTGCCACAACTACCACCACCGTGCCTCACAAAGTTTTAGCTCACATTGACTGATTTCCGGGAAAGATCAACCATTTCGTTGTCAAATTTCCTCGTCGACCGCTCACTAACTCACTCTTTGTCATCCATCATCATCAGTAATCAAAGTTTTTTCCTCCAGTCAACACGACTGCTACTACTACAATATACCCACCACTGCACTGCCACCACCACCAACTTTTTTTTATTTGTGACTTCTAAGAGTGGAAGAAGTAAGTTTGATTAAGGAATACTAATGCCCCATTGGAAGAAGAAATTTTAAATCCCAGTCCAAGTTGTTGAAGACGTCAACTGTCAAGAAGTAGAGGTCAGAAGAACACTACTCCAGACTCCAAAACACTGCCAGCCAATTGGAGGAGAAGAATAATGCTCAGGTTCTTAACTCATAAACTTAGGACACAGTCACTAAACGAAGAACCACAAATTGAAAAGGTAAGAAAATAGTCATCTCATTTTATCTTTTCTTTTATAAATATTGTTTATAGAATATGTTATTACCAAAATTTTTTTGAGGTATTTACTAGTCAGAAACTGTAATTAAACTTTTCGGATTTGGAATTTTGAGCATCTTTTCTTATTGTTATGGAAGGGTCGAGGGGGAAACTACATTCCTTTCTCTGTGAGTGTGAGCGATGGAACGAAGAAGATAGAATCTCACTCCAATCTAGTACTTAATAGTCAATTATCAACTTCGTCAAGTGGCAAAGTGCCCATTGTTTCTTTCTATTAAGGAATACAAAGGAAAGATTTTTCGGGGTTGTAGAATTTCGGCTCATTTTCACCCACACAGTGGTTGTTAGTGTCCGAATACCGCCAGCACTCGCTCTTCGACTAATGAATCCTCTGAATAGAGAGTCGCCGTGTGCTCATAATTATTAATAGCGCGAGCTATTCATGCAAATCTCGTGTTCATTTTCGTGTCGTGTCCGGACGTCCGTCCGGCCGCGTATATGTCAGCAACGGCTCATCGAACTCACTTGATTTTTGGTATGAGAGTTTTTTAGGGTCCCTAGTTGTTCACTATTAAGTTTCAAAGCGATCGGTGAAGGTTTAAAAATTTTCGATTTTTGGCCTATATGTGTATATGGTCCATATATGTGCATATGTACACCCTCATATGCACCCAGTATACCCCCATATGCACCCAGTATACCCCCATATACACCCGGTACACCCCGTAATTGATCAAAATTTCAGAAAATGTCCGAAATTCATAAAAATTTCAGAAAATGTCTAAAATTCATCGAAATTTCAGAATATGTCCAAAACTCATCAAAATTTCAGAAAATGTCTAAAATTCATAAAAATTTCAGAAAATTTCCAAAATTCATAAAAATTTCAGAAAATTTCCAAAAAGAAAATTTTCACCCGTTTCACTCCCATATATATACTACGGTACACTCTCGCTATTAGGTACACCCTTGTTTGCACGGTTTTTAAGAATTCACTTGCGACTCTTAGCTTTTTCAAAGAATTTTATGCAACTTAAGATGGGGTTACGTATTCTTAGGATTGAGTGTATTTCCAAGCTCACGAAGCCGCGCTGTATAGATTCTTGATAGATGCAGACTAGAAAAATCTCATGTTGAAAGTAAACCTTAAAATATTCAACCAGGGATGAACTCATATTTAATTTGAATTTGTTGAAATTGGAAGTTTCAATTGATTTCCGAAATTCTAAAGGATGCCTCCGAAATCCTGAACATTCTGAGAATCGGGAGAAGATTATCCTGAGACTGTAGAAAGAAGAGAAGCGATCCTTTTCTTGATTCTCGTAGTAAGTTCCGTGGTTATAGCCATGATTGGTTGTCTTATGTCGCCCTTAGCGTTGTTGTAGGTTCTCTTGTCATAGCATTACGTAGGGATAGGGGTAGGCCGTAGATGTATGTAGTAATTTATCCTTTATCACATACCAAGGTGCACAATCAACCTTCTTACTTTGCCAAGAAGTGTTTTTTTCTTTTCTTTTTCATCCTCTCCATATCCCCCACCTCTTTTTTTTTCTTTCTTTCTTTCATATTATTCTTCACAAACAATGTAAAATGTGCAAATGGCGTGTATTTGAATCTAAGAGATCTATGCAATTAGCTATAGAGTAAATTATGGCTCATATTGCACTGGACCATTGCACTACCCCTTTCTCTCTCCTCGCTTCTCTCTCGCCTNTTATTCTTCACAAACAATGTAAAATGTGCAAATGGCGTGTATTTGAATCTAAGAGATCTATGCAATTAGCTATAGAGTAAATTATGGCTCATATTGCACTACCCCTTTCTCTCTCCTCGCTTCTCTCTCGCCTATATTTGCTTAACGTAATGAAACCTAAGTCAAAATTTTTGAGACTTAACTTAATATTTATTTGAGAGAGAGACTCACGGAATAAGTATAGGACTTGATCCTCTTGCTCATTCTTAAGGCTGCAGAGTATATAGTAGTAGTGTGGTTCTTACGTTTTGCTAATAAGAATTTACTCTCAGAAATAAGTGCCTTTAATTTCACCCTCCTCCCCTCCTGCTCTCGGATAATTATTCTCCAATTTTCTGTAGGCAGAGTAATTTTCTTTCCTTCGGGCACAAGCAAGCCCATAACTGATTAATATGAGGCTAGTTTTTCGTATATGTCATAAGTCAAACAGGCCTCGCTGCTTGAATGCTAGTACCAAAAAAATCAAGTTTTTTTTTTTTCTGTATTTTTCAAGAATAGTTTTAAATTCGCTTGAGTCACGATTCTTTCTGATCCATCCACGCCAGCCAATCAAGGAATCCGATGACATACCATAGAGAAACTGGGTTCTGACACCAGTACTTTAGTTTCTTCCTTTTGCCCTATGCATGCATCAATATTTTAGTAATTTAGATATGGGAGGTCGAGCTTAATGCTTTTCAAGATTAGACTCATGTATGTTTAAAATTTTCCATCTCTTCCCTTCTCTGTTAATTGTCAAGTTTTCTCGTGTACATACTTTTAGATTTGTAATTATAAATTCCAGCTTTCCTCTGTGTTAGCATGAGGCAGTATAGTAAGTTAACTTGAGTATCAGTCAAAAATGAAATTTTTAAACTCAATCTCCAACTTTCAATTAATCACTTGCTTGAGAGATTACAGGGTTTGAGAGTGCAAGTGCAAAATCTGTTTAATCTTAACAAGCCCAGACTGATTCCTTAGTGCTTCAGTTTGACGTGCGTCTGTTTTTCCTTCCCTAATGCTTCACTTTGCCAACTTTTTTTTTTTTTGGTCATCATACTAAACTGTATCTGAATACAAAAGTTCTACTCTTAATAATATTGACAGATATGCAAGTGAGTAGGAGAAGTATGCCCTAAAGAAATAGATGGAATAGATTACTACTGCAATCCAATCAGATTCAGAAGAGTATAACTTTCTGCTTCTATCTGCTACCACCGAGCAGAGAGTTGCCAAAAAACGATGAGCAACTTGCTTGAATAAGTCTCTAATACCGACAGAGAGAGGAAATGATGATGATAGATGAAGGTTTTTTTAGCGTTGGAGCCTCCTCCGTGACTATGGAGTTCTCAAAAAGTTACCTCCTGGTAAAAAATTTAATCGTAATCATACATGGTTTTCGTGCTGCTTAACTTTTTTTTGGATTGGAGGACTAAAAAAAGTTTCTGAGGACAAATGTGAGTGGAGTTGAGTAGAAGTAGCGTAAAAATTTTTTTAGCTTTTTCGTTACAAATGAATTTTTATTTTGAAAGCATGTAATGGTAAGGATGACCTATTTGGATAAAAGAGGAAGCAAAGGGTATAGTCGTGCCCCTCTTTTCCCAAGTGCTGAAACTTAAAATACAGAAAACAGTTCCTCAGCACTCAGCTGTTGCTTAGTTGGCGGAGGAAGAGGTTTCGGACGATGAGATGGATTCATCAATAATCCAAATCCATTAACCATGCTTCAGCATATCTTTCAAAAAAAAAAGCTCGGGCTAGAGGCACGGAAGGGAAGGAAATTCTAAATGACAGTGCTGCTGGTGGCATTAGCTTTTTGGCAGTGTATGGTTGATACAGTAATTCAATGCTCCTACCGCCGTCAACGCAGCTACTTCTGTGTAATTCACTGTATTTCATAATTTTCACAAGTTTGAGATTTGGGATTCAAAGGAGCAATGTTTCTGGCCCACTCTTTAGGTTAGTGACTGGGTCGACCGGGTCCTATCTAGAGTCCAGAAAATACTAATGGACTACCAATTCGGCTTTTCCAAGTTTCATTGTTAGCTTATAGCTGGTAAATAGAAGCCAGGGAGCCACTTGGTTGGAATCCTCTATAGGCCTCTGGATAATTATTGTCCCTCCTGGATCCTCGAGAAAGAATTGAATGGGAAATGGCATAAGGGCTAGAGAAGCACTTCGTTAGCAGTAGCTTCTTCACATGAAAGTTGAGAAGTATGTTTACCTTTGAGGAGTAGAAGACGACGAAGAAGGATGACTAGGAGATATATTGACGAAGGAAGTCTTTGTATGCCCTCCGTCCGTCCACTACTACGGATACCCAACAAGCACCATCATTTCCAATACATTTATCAAAGAGTTTTATCCTCGGACTCTCATTGGTCCTCCACACCCTGTCCTTCTTTCTCTGCCTACACGGGTAGAGACGGGAGTAACCTACAGTAACTCCGTTAAAACGAACGGTTAATTTAATATGACATCAACGTAAGATGAGAAATGGGGTGAAGTAGGAGGATTGAAGTGCCATCCTTTTTTCGTCCACCGGGAAGATTCGAGTGGGTCTTATCTTAGAATAAGAGAGCTGCTGGTCTCTTGCCTTTACCCTTTACGTATTGCGTCCACTCAAATATTTATGGCACCGGAGACTTAAAAAAAGGGCAAGGATCCCTCCTCACTTTTCCACTTTTTCCCATCTACTATATATCTCAGCCAGAAAAAAATATTCATCTCCGCTCAAGTTTAAGCTTGGAATAGTTTTTGGGATTTTAATTGGGGGTCGTAAACGTCTTACACTGAGTTTATTATTTTTTCGCTATTGTTTGACCTGTGACCTACTGAGTAAGTCCAATTCCAACCAAGCCGCATGCCTATCATAGTTTTTAGCAGTTGGGATTCAGTAACGTAGATGGGCAATAAGTGCCCATTTTTTTCAATTTTCATTCCTGGTTCCGTTGAAATCTTTCTTTAAACTCATAAAAACGTTCCTTATAAACTCTGCTTCTTGACTTACGTCTTCATCAATCCTCGAGTCCGTTGCGTTAATAGCCCAAATGTGTAATTGTTAAATTTTATGTGAAGGTCTTTACCCTTGGTGCTATTGGTTGATCCAAGTTTTATCATCTGTTTTATTTTCATTATCCACCAATTCGTGTTCAAGAGGAAAAAAGAAAGGAAAAAGTAGAAGGAAAGAGAGGGAGCGACATTTATATACGTTGGGTTCCTGGAGACAAGAGTAAAATTAATGAGGGGACGTAAGTAGTAACTCGTGTTAAGCAGAGGAGCAGTCCAGGGATAGTGATTTCATATCTTAGAAGTATCCACGGCCTACTGGCTACCTACTTCCCACCCTCCATGCTTCTTTTCCTTGTATACCTTGGGTTGAGAAAATTTGTCCAAACAAGAAGTTTC
>JABASM010000377.1:0-24262 GCA_019776545.1 Brachystomella parvula
GAAATTGAAAATCTTGAATCTAGAAAAATCATGGGCCAAAAACCCATGGCCCATAGCTCATGGCCTATGGCCCATGGCCCATGCAACTGTATATACCGAAAAAAACACGAAGAAACCGCTTCGTCAGAGGTCTGCTGAAAATTGATTCTGAGTGTCCTTTTTCTATCAGACGCCTGGTCCAAGCTCTTCGATGACGTAGTCAAGAAAAAAATTGGAGTTCCAAGCTTTTCATAGGTGAAGGACAAGGTTCCTTGACAACCTTGGGTGAAGGATTAGTGAAGGATGCCTCCAATTTTAGGCTTGGAGCTTGCCTCTTTTGGGAGGCAAGTTTGGGGGAAATAACATCCACTGCCCGGTAAAAGGCTTAACGTTATTCGCAAACAATGTAACGCTGCGAGCAAAAAATAAGGCTCCTGTTTTTACTGAACGCTCGAACATGTGTTTAGTTTATTATAATGGTAATAAATAGAATGACTTATGGTTTGGAGGAACTTACATAGCCAAGAAGGCGTATACGAAAGACCAGTAATTCGACTAAGCTGGCTTACACACATGGCCTCAGCTTTTCTCATAAAATAGATTGATGAACTTTGTCTTCCTATTTGATGAATTGAGGCTATATGTTTCAACACAGGCGGCCTTCCGCTAATGCTTTCTTGGTTGTTTGAGATGATAGGGCTAAGGTAGGGATCACTTTTAATTATGGTACATCGCAGTAATGCAGCCATTCAGTCCGTCCATATATCGTTTCCATGCAGCTTTCAGAGTCGGCTGGCTGTAAGCAGAAAAAGACTTAGGATACTAAAATAATCAACAGCTACGGGAAGTACAGGTCATCCTTTCCCATTTTGAGGTGTCATGCGCGAATTTTCAGTAAAGCTTTGGTTTGTAAAGCCATTAGAACAACCTACAGGAACAGGCTTGTGTGAACCCTTGAAAACATTATAATCAATGGTGCTCCGATGAGTATGACGAGTTGAGCAAGCTTTTTCTCAATTAAAACTCGTGCATGACACTTTGTGATTCGCCTGAATACAGAAGATAATTTACCATTTAAGATTTTCCAACTGTAGTGCACAGTCATTGTAAGTGTTCAAGAAGAATTTGAGCTCGGAAGGTGGCCAGTGAAGATGCTTGCAAGGATCAACGAATTTTTCTATCAAATCTACGAACAAGTCACGGAGCTCCTTGCTATGGTTGAGTCCGTAGGCGATATTAATCAATGTTCTGGAGTAAACCTGTGTTCAAATACATCGTTTCCACTACTCTTCATGTTTAGGTCACCCTAAGAATGCATAATGATTTTCAAATTACCTTAAAGTTGTGTTCCACTTCCAAGTAGATACGATCCGACACCTTACCCTTGAGAGCCTTACACACTGAACTGCAAAAAAAGAACTGCATACCATTCCCAAAGTAAAACAGAAGCCTTAAATTAAATTACTTCTTGTGCTCCTTTTCTTTTTCTATAATAACGCGAAGATCACGGAGGTCCATCAAAAACTCACGGTCAAATTCAACATTTCCACAATCATTTTCGTCATCGAAGCCTGTCTGTGTCCAGTGATTCATCATAGAATGCGCACAGTTATAGAAATCTAAGAACGTCAAATACTGGAGCTTCCGTTTGCTAGTTTCGAACCTATTCGCAGTGATGAAAATTACAGCCAAGTATTTCCTAAAACAGAATAAAATCGTCAGGACCAAGTCACCAACCTATAGACTGAAGTAACGGCTCACTTGGTCAAATCATCCGGTAAGCAGAAATTCTCCTTGATGTAATGGCAGACAGGACCAGGCGGGAACTCCTCAACTGCCTTAGTAATTCTTTTCATATTGTCAAACTGTCGTCTACAGAAATGGAAACATTGACTATACCAGCTTTTCCTTCAAATAATCAAAATAAATGAAAATTCCTCACCTGCATGACCTCAAGTTAATTCCAGTGGACTGACTAATTTCATCCAAGTCTTTGCGATGACGAGCTGAGAGTTTCTTCCCAATTAGTTCCCTCATAACGCATCCATCAAAATCATAATACCTAGCAAGAATCAAAATTAATTCCAATAAAAGCAGGAACAACGAGGAGTGTAACTCAGATTAAAATTAATACATTCTAATCACAGTTTGCTGAACCCCGGGTAGCATTTGAAATATCCATTGGTCATAGATCCTTCCAGGGCACTGGAGCAACTTCTCCAGGGCCGCGTAAGTCCTATAGTGATCTAATACATCTCCCAGAAGAAAATCAATGGTTGAGCCTGGGAAAACTTGTAGAGCTCCTCTCTGCTGAAGAACTACCGTTGCTTCTTGATCTATTAAGGATAATGAAGCTGAGCAAGCAAATAAGAGCGGAGGCATTAAGATCTACGTACATGAATTCCCTTCCACCCACAGCTGAAATATTTCAGGATCGATATCTGTCAGTCAATATCATTAATAATACTCGCCTTCACGAATCGGAGCAAGCCTAATTACTTCAAAAATACCTGTATGGTTTCCGACAAACATATCCACCTCTGTGTGGTTACCTAATAACATAAACAAACAGGTACAATTACAAGTGCTTCCTAAAAAACGCATTATCAGGCAAGTAACTCACTATTTGAGTTCGATGAAGGTTGCAATTGGATGTTCATCTTCCTGTCGCTTCGGAATGATAGATCCTCCGCTAATTTCGGATGACCTATCCCCTAAATCCAGATGCCAGAGAGAGAAATTCCAGAAATTCTGAGGTCCAAAATCCAAATCTACTTTCTTCACTTCCGGTTGCAGTGAAAGTGAAAGAAAAGATTTCGAACAAGATTTTTTTTTTGCCGCGGTCTGTCGGAGAGAAAACCTGCTTTTTTTTCATCCTTTTCTGGCGTCCCTTTCTCTTAGTTAGACGGTTTAAAAAAATCGGATGTGTTCAAAATCCAATAAGTTTTTTGAAATTAATTAGAAATTCACCAGGTTTTCATCATCAACTCCTTCCACCCAACCAAATACCTAGACATCTAAATTTCCCCTCCCGGGATTTTATTCGTGAGAAAATAACTGGAAGAATTAATCCCTAACTTTATTCAATGGTATAGTAGACTAAATTTGATTCGGTTTCACTGTGAGTTGTAAAAATATTGCAGATCTTTCGGATTTCGGTTATAAACCTTATGCTCAAGTCTTATCATCCTTGCCGAAGAGAAACTAATCAAACTGAAGAAGGGGACAGTGTGAGCCAAAGTGAAAGTATATAGTATAGTAAATGAAGCAAACCTCGCAAGAAACCACTAAAACTAAAAGTTAACCATGAAAAACCAAACGAGACTCTGACATAGTAGATTCCCCCAATGGCGGCGAAAAAGTAATGATTTGACTAATAATAAGTGTTGTAAGGGACCAGGAATTGCAATTTCTAAGTCTGAAAAATCTGAAGGTCGCCTGTGTCCACTTTGAGAGACAGAAACCACAATAACAAGTCGAATCGAACAAGGACGTTAGTCTGATACGCGAAGGTGGCTCGTAGTGTATCCTATCCCATCACTCCTATCATGTTGAGAATTTTCGATAATCGGAGAAGATGAATCAGAGTGGAAGGAAATTGTTGAAACGACACCTTCTTCACCAACCTGGAAAATAAATTACCAAGGTTGAATTAGCGAAAGCTAAATGAAAAACTTTTGCATAAGCTTAACTTTTACCCTGAAAGAAAGCTAAATTCAAAGTAAAAGCTTATTCGCTTTTAATTAGAACACGTTTTATTCTGAATTTTTCGTGAGTACACGAACGCCGCTTCGTTGCTAAAGTAGAATTAACTTTGTAGCATTAACTTTCCAGGGTAATTTTAGCAAAACACAAAGCATTTCATTTTTTTTCACTCGCCAATGATAGGAGTTGCTTGCTAGTAGGCGTGCTAGTTGAATTGGTTCGTAAACGTGGTTTCCTGCTATTCATGTGCCGCTCTACCCAGTTGAGCATCATGACAACGGAGTCCGTACTTGGCAATCGCTTGTCAGCTGAAGTCCTGATCGTGTGAGATGGAGTGACACGGAAGCTGACAGCCATACCTTTCAAGGCCTGTAAATCAGTAAGAAATTAGAAGCGTCTTAACGAGGTCATAATAAATTAAAACACCAATTTACCAGCATAGCATCTTCATCAGTGATGTCATCTCCAGCGTAGATAATCCTCACCCTCTCATGCCAGTCCACTCCAAAAGCTAGCGAAAACATAAGCAAATTATTTTTGAATCCCCAAGGGCTGCTATTGTTTTTTCAGCGAAAAAAAAAGCTTACCAGTACGTAAAATATAAATAGAGGCTCGACCTTTGTTCCACAGTACAGGTGGTCGTGCCTCTAACACGCAATGCCCATGACCTACATGTTTCCGAAAAAATTTCTATACGTTCAGATTACCTGATCAGACTTCCATAAATGCTAGGCTTACCGACATTGAACTCATTTTGTTTCATGAGTTCGACGGCCCTCTTGACCAAATCAGGTCTCAGTTTTGGAGGTAGGTCCCGATAGTGGAGAGTCAGGACAGCACCCTTATTCTCCACCCATGCTCCTTCATGACACAACTAGTCGGCAAGAAAGAGTTTTCAAAATTTTCCTTAGAGGAGCTGAAAGCGTCACTCACCTCTTCCTGAAGTTGCTTCAGCAAAGTGCTAACTTTATCCTCATAAGCCATAGGCATGGGATGCACAAACTTTGTCCCGTCAGGATGCAGAATCTCGAGCCCATGATTTCCAGCGTACGTTATGTCGTTAATACCGACAAGCTCTCTAACATTCTCAACGCTCCGGCCAGAAACAATGGCAATGAAAACATCCGGATTATGAGAAAGCCTCTCCAGAATCTAAGAAATAAGTTTCTGTTAGAGTAATTCTGACAGCATTATTATGATTGGGGAGTGGGGACCTTTTTAGTGCCCTTAGGAATTGTAGCCATGTCAGGGTGCGGCTGGATTGGAGAAAGGGTTCCATCGTAATCTAGCATCAAGGCCAACTTGCATGTGGATCCGACGTACTTCGAAAGATACTCATCGAAATCATCCATTGTCACTGGTGTCATCGTATCCGGAAGAACTTCCTCGCCATCTTCAACGATGAGTATTCCCATTGCCTGAATTGCAAAAAACAAAAAACATTGAAACTGTGACGACCTTCCACATTTACCTTTAAATATTTCTAACCTTGAGAAAGGATTTCATCCAGTAGTCTACGTTGTAGACTTCCTCGCGTCTGCGCAGATGACGCATACGTACTTCCCTTTCGTCCTTTGGCATTTCGAGAGCTCGGCGAAGCATTTCAGCCGAGTCATCTAGTTCATAAGGGTTCACTGTCAAAGCTTCGTGCATCATTTCACCTAACGAAATTAATTACGTGTCAAATCTGATTCGATTTTCGGAATCAGAGCGGTAATAATTTTTATCGCTTTACCAGCTCCGGCAAAGGGAGATAATATGAGAACTCCAGGTTCATCGATTTGACAAGCAACAAATTCCTTGGCCACAAGATTCATTCCGTCACGTAGTGGCGTCACAAGTGCCACAGATGCTTCTCTGTTTCAGAAATAAATTACGTACAAAACTTATGAATTATTTAAAAGTAAAAAGTAGACTACCGATAAAATGCTGCCAGCTCAGCTTGGCTAACACATCCATAGATGTAGCGTATTGGAGACCAGTTTGGGGTCGTAAATCGCCCATTGATTTTTCCTACAAGTTGATCGAGTTCCTCTTTTAACTCCTGATATTCCTTGACATCAGTTCTTGACGGCACCGCAATTTGCATAAGCGTAACCTGGTTAAGTTAATTAAAGTGAAATTAATGTTCCATTTTGACGAACAAAATACAGGGGATGCGTTCCTACTTTTTCTTTGTACTCCGGATAGAACTCCAGTAATCTTTCAAAAGCTCTGAGTCGATGGACGAGACCTTTCGTATAGTCCAGTCGGTCCACACCCAGAATCAATTTCTGATCACCGGATTGCAAAACTTTTGGGGCTTCCTTGGCTAGCGTGACCTTTGCATTATACAATCAAATTAAAATCAAATTAAAATTCTCAGTTGAATGGATTTCCGGAAACCCACAAAAGTATTAAATGGAATCCCAATCGGCAAAGCTCTAACACGAACAGTTCTGCCACCATGCTCAACCAGCATTGATTTCCTGTCCACACGACATCCAAGTCTGCGCTGGCAACAGTCTATGAAGTTGAGGCAATAGTCACGGATGTGAAATCCAACCATGTCACATCCCAGCATGCCTTGAAGCAACTCATCGTCCCGTGGGAAAAGGCGAAAAATGTCCCACGGGGGAAAGGGGATATGGAGGAAGAAGCCAAGTTTAAATTTGAGCCCCTCTTGTTCTGCTTGCTGACGAATTGTGTTCGCCATGACCATAAGATGATAATCGTGAATCCAGACTAGAGGCAAAGGCGCGTCGGGCTCCAGGGACGCACAAACACTTCGTAAGGCCTCAATCGTTCTCTCGGCAAAAACTGTATTGACTTTAGTGTAAGCCTAAAGATCAACATCAGTTTGACTGTGGTTCTTTATCAACAGATTTTGACATTTGAACTCAACTAACCTCCCAACTTTCTCTGGAAAAAATACATCGATCTGGCATTGAGTGAAACAACGGCCAGAAAGTACCGTTACAGCAACCACTGAAATTTTCATCGTTCAAAAGATTTTTTTAAGATAGGTATTCCAAATTTTGTTATTTCAGGCTTACTTGTAATAAGACAAAAAAAGTTCCTTCTCCAAATTCACCGGTACGACCTAATGAAAAAATTCAATAAATCCCAATTGCATTATTAATCATCTACAAGGCTACAAACCTGCTCAGGCGCCATGCCTGCCGTTGGGCTTTTGTCGTCAGGATCAGATTTTGGGATTTCCAAATCCCCTACAATGTCTTCTGAGTAAATTCCCGGCCATCCTATCCAGAGGCCCTTGCATTGAACCACAACAGGGGCAACGGCTGTCACCAATCCTCCAGCACTGAAAATGTCAAATTTAATTTAGTCCATCAGTCCATCATAAAAAACATTTTTCCCGAGTAGCATGCAGGATGCGGCTGTTTTTGATTGACGACGGGACAGCAACGTGACACCTGCAGGTTCTCTGGACTCTGGCCTCAGCATCAATTAGACAATTACAAGCAATCATTATCTCACGAATAATGCCTCTATGACTCATTTATTATTGGTGTCGTAACCGAAAAAAACAAGGGCAACACTATATTGTACAAATCGCGCTGGGAAAGGAGTGGAAAATTCCAAATGACATTATCTCGATTTCTTTCTTCCAACCATGAAACGATTACAAAACATGTCGATGGTCGAGATCTTCAACAGGTATTAAGCCTGTTGAAGGCTTGAACGATGTGGACTACTGAAATGCCGGAACTTTCTCCAAGAATATTTTTTGGTGCTCTAAAATATTTCCTCATACAAGAGCAAATTAGCGCATTAGTCCTAAACGTAAGCCTTGGTTTCCAAAGAGAGCTGAATTTATGTGGGGGTGCATAGCTTCCTAATCAGGCTCCTCCGCCACTTCGATCACCAAAATTTTTTTAACAATACCAAACGAGCAACCCTCTTTCTCCCTTTGTCAAATCATCGCTTCACCTGTCATTTTTTTTTGCTTAATTTAAACCCTTTCCTGCTGTTTGAGCAGAAATAATTGCAGTACTATTGTTAGAAACAACAATAATGGTGAAATCAAAAAAAAAGGTTGATCATGGCGAAAGGCGGTGGACGCCGGCCGGCCATGTGAAAGCGAAAGCAAGCGAAGTGAAAGTTTTCAGCTATAGTGGAAAGGAGAAAGTTTGAAAATTGAGAGACGAAGACAAAGCCTTACCTGGAGTGCCTTTCATATTTTCCAGGCTTATCAGTCTGTTTTAGAACGAAAGGAAGCCGATTTGAAATGACGATCAAGCGACCCGAAGACGCTGCTTCAGTGCTCATGGTCAATTTAGAACTAGTTGATTCAAATCTAGGTGATAATTCCTTCCAGCTTCTTCTAACTTTATTGAAAAGAAAATTAAGCAACTGTCCTCTTCTGCTTTAGAATCGGAACTGATTGGTGATCGGAACGCTGTTGTGCGTTACTAAAAATGACCCCACTTTAACAAAATATAATAGGAGACCAGACTCTGCTCTACCCCAAACTGCTAGAGCTCCCTATGATTGCAGTAGCTTGAGTTCAGAGAGCTAGGACAGATATAGCAGCTCTATACCGCTTCTATTCTAACAACAACGGAATCTTATCTGAACTTCTTTTTTCCAGACCACGAACTCAAGAGAGCTCAGAGACTTCAATTAGAGGTCGAATTCAAGGAGATAAGTTGTTTACATGAGAAATACTCAACTAAAAGCCTTGACCTTGCCTATTAGCCGGAATCCCCTTCCCCCTACTCTCCTCATAGTAGTTATACTAGTAGCCGTAGTAGTAGTAGCTGCGTGAATGGGATGAAGATGATTTGGCCTGGTTTTCTCATCGAGACGCTCCGAATTCGGTGTTTCGATGAGATCCGGGCATCTTTCAGAAAATATCATCAAACAGATGGAAAAATACCGTAAGGGAAGCCGTGAACTTTGGCTAGATGGGTATAGTGCTCTTCTTACAATAATATCACGAGGAGAATTTATGGCAAGCTATTATAATTATTACGACAAGCGTCTCGACCTGAATAATAACTAGCACACAAAGAAAAAACATATTATGATCGAACAACAAATCTGCTGCTCTAGCCATAAAATGAGGTGTGGTTAATCATTAGCCAAATAGCCTTTTCCAGAAATATCGCCCTCCACTTGACATGACATAGTTTACTAGTAGGGTATTTAACCTTTGAACTCGAACTTCAGATAAGAAAGAGCTCAGAGACTTCTGGAGTCCCAGACTTCAAGAGGCCATAGCACGGCATTTGCCTCTCTCTCTCCTCCATGCCAAGTATTTATAATATTTATATATACCTAAAATAATAAATGAATTAATTAGTGCAATATTGTATCAGTATAATGGTTTTTATTCAATCCTTGAATTAAAAATAGTCCATGACCCTAAAATCGATATCGAGTTAAATGCATAATTTTCCAATAACTGAAAATGGTACATTAACCCGGATATCAACCAAAGGTTTTATGGGCATTGAGGCACAGCAATTTGAGATTTAAGGATTTCAAAAAAAAAAAAACAGAAAAAACATACAACATTGATTCCCAAGCAGAATTTGACGTGTGATATTTGGAATAATGCTTTGGGCCATTAATAAACGCTGGAAAACGTTTATCCACCCTAACAAGTGTTTCTTTCAAGTCAAAGGCACACTCTCCCCGAAAATAAAATACATCGGGACTCAGGGCCCTCTTAACTTCTGGAAGCAAGTACTGCACTGCACTCTAAACGAATACAACAATCAGAAATTTTTCTAATACATCAATCCAAAAATTTAACCAATCATAGCCAAATCTAGTTAATGCAAACACCGTAAACAAGAAAATGGAAGGGTCAGATACAGAGTACGAATACGCCATAAAAACTAGTTGAGTAAATCAGTCTTCAATAAATTGAGAAATCAATTAAATAATTATAAAAGTTGATAATGCTTCCTAGTGTCCGAAGATAGTAATTGGCGTTAAGAAAAATTATTCAAGTAACTAAAACTGCTATAGGAAGGAAGATTACTACTTCAGCTACAACCAAGATATTTTGAACTAATACTTCGATTACAGGGTTCTGAAATCACGAGCAACAGGAAAGGTTTGACACAGACTATGCTCCATCAATGGCGTCATTATTATTACATCTAAAATCTATAGGCGAGAGCAGGAGTATTTTTTACGAAAAGAAAAATGAAATCCTGATTAGTAAGATAACTTTTTACTTGTGTTGAAGAAGTGGCGTGGTCCTGTCCGTCTGTTCTGTCTGTCGGAGTTGTGGCTTATTTCCAAACGCACCGTTGTTCCCACTGTCCGAGTCGGTATTATTGTTACTGATGACATTTTGATTGAGTCGGTCATTCTCAAATTCTACAAAGTCATCAAAAATACTTGGCCATGCCTCCGTGTCATCATAGGCGCTGAGATCATTGCCCACAGTATCTACAAAGTGGAGGAACATGTTCCAAGTGTCCCTAGGAATCCCTGTTACAGCTGTGTGATTCTCTAAAAAGTGAGTCCATCTTGACAGGATTTCTGGTTCTTGCTGAGAGAATACAACTCTCCATAAGCTGATAGCCATGTCGAGAGGGAGAATTCTTTGACCTAGTTCTGTATCCAGTCCAAATCTAAACGCAAATCGATACAGATCTTTAAATTTTGTTCTATCAGTGGCAGTTTCTGCACCGAGTTCAGGGAGTCGTCCTTGAATTCCTGCTATGGAATCTACTTTGAGCTCTCTCATTCCCTCAACGAATTCTTCACGGGAGAACCGACACATTTGGGAAGCATTAAACTTCCAAGCAAGGACTAGCACTCGATAATCCTCCGGTTTCAATTCCAAGTCCTTACACAGACGATCGATTCCTTCTGCTAAAATTGCGTCCTCATGATGATCCTTGTACTGCTCGAATACGGAGGAAATTTTTGACTCCGAATATTGATTGTTGTTATCCCTGAAATTAAGAAAAATTTTACTACTAAGCAATTACTAACTACACTCAACTATATAGTTTTACACCCCCTAGTAACTACCTGATCGCTGCACTTGAGTTGAGCATGCTGAAAGATTTCTTTTCTGTACTGCCTGTTCTACCCAGTGGGGGTATTCTTGAGTATAAGTTCTTCTTTTCAGACTTCTGGCTCTTAACAGAATTACTGGGGGTAATTGTCATGGACCCTAGCTCTCCACACTCTGAAGTAATTTGGTGAATGGAGGAACTGGCCGGAGTACGGCTTCCACTACTGCTCACACTGTTTGTTTTCCGTAATTCTCGACTTCCAGCACACGGACCATGTAACTCTGGTCCCATTGTTGTTACTCCATTATAACTAGACACCCGAAGATCTACCAGGAATTAAACACAAATAATTATTATATCCCATTCTTTTCCTGACTTAGCGATAGTAGTACTTACCATTTTTAGGAGTTTTGTCGTTGATTCGAATATCAGATACTTCACCGGCTGGGCTTGCATCTCTGCAAGAAACACAGTTTCCCATTTCTTCTTTGGGCCCAAAATCAATGTCAAGTCTGCAGTCCCTTGGTCTTCCTAGTCTCTCACTCGATGGCAGACAGGGTAATCATGAGGGGAACATACACGATGTGCATTACAAATCTGTTTGGAAACAATCAAAGTAATTGTATACCTTACTAATATAGAGATGAATTAATTCGCAAATAAAGGAACTAACCTCAAAATACATCCAGCGACGCTAACTCTGCTCTGATTTATTTTCTAAGCCTTCGGCACTTCTTCACCACAGATGAGGACGTCCAGCATTCAGCGTAACCATTCTCTAATCCTTCCCCAGTCACAAACGTCGCTTCTTAAATCAAAATCACAGACCTTGCCACCTTGCTTGCAGCCTTTCGTCCCTCGCCTGACGGCACGTCATCAACCTTTGACCTTTTTCAGCTCTTACTTTAGTATAGTTTTATAGTTCACAACTGGCTGTTCACACTAAATCCTTCACAGAGAAGACGCAGTCAGTGTACATTTATGAATCAGTGTCAGCTTCCTTAGTGGTTTCCAGCGTAGAACAGAAATTATTTTTCAGAAATAGTGAGATGACTGAAGGAAACACATGGTGGAGAGCAGTGTTCCCCAATCGAACCGCCGTCGTTCGACCGTTTAGTGCTTATTATCGAGTGCGAAGAACGTGTCGTTCGTTTGAGAGAGAAAAAACGAAGGCGAAATCAGTGTACATTTATGAATCAGTGTCAGCTTCCTTAGTGGTTTCCAGCGTAGAACAGAAATTATTTTTCAGAAATAGTGAGATGACTGAAGGAAACACATGGTGGAGAGGCAAAAAGGGCAGGGTCCAGCTGCTCTTCTTTCTTTTCTTTATCCCTTCTGATTCAGACGACGACAGGCAGAGGCTTGAAATCTCCCGTCTCCGTTAACAATACACAATACAGAGATCAGAGATACAGAAAAGAATGGCAACTAAAAGGAATGAGAAATAGAAATCCACGACGCTTGCTTTTCTAGTCCCACTCCTTTCCCAAATCCCAGCTTAATCCATTTTAATCGAGCTAAAAACGGGGCACTGGACGGTCATGACCCCATACTTGTGAAAGGAGAATTTCTGATCCCCCGGTTTCCTGGAAAAAAATTACGACCATGGTCCCTTACTTCCTGCTTTTATACTTTCATATTCATTCCTCCCGTATCGTAGAAAAATTAGTTACCTCCAAAATAAAGCAATTACAGAGTTAAGGAACTATAAAACAAATGCTGGTATAAATTCCCCAAATTCCAAGACGTATTCCGCTTTAGCGAGGTGTGCCCTGGTGAAAGTCAGGGCTCGTCGTTGGACTCTACGGTCCCAACGCATCAAAATAATAAACACTTCCATGGATAAAAATAATTCTGAATACAGCTGGCTAATTTAAACAGATAGAAGATGCTTGTGAGCAACGATTTTTATTTAAAAAATCAACGTACAAGGATTCTCCTTCATCCTTCTGAAAATTCAGGTAGATAAAACTAAAATACTGGAAAAAAAAAATTAAAATTAAGATGGAGTTGCACTGCAGAGTTTTGATTTCATAAACTATTGCTTGCAAACATTCGAATACTTAAAGAACGCAAAGTTTTAGCTGCTAGTTGCGATAATTTAAAAACAAAGTTAAGGTGATAGGGCCTGTAGTGGAAACTGGTAAAGTTCGGGAACTTGACCCGCAAAGTACTTACGTTCTATTATTACGCGTGAGGTGGTGAAAACTAGGCTCTGTTATGTTAAAATTAAAATAGAATAATAACAATATAAAATAAAAGTACTTGAACATTTGAATAAAACAATAATACTTAAGAGCTGTCATATTTATCATAGTAGTATAAATAAATCTATAGTAATAATAAAGAAAGCATGTGCGCATTGCTTATTTCTATGGTAGAATCATCCGTTTTCTCCTATTAACTATTTCTTCTTGGAGTTCTTCTTTCGCCTTCGTCTAGAGTTCATGTGGAGGCCACTAGTAGGAATAGCTGCAGAATTAGGTGTAGCTGAGTCGGCTGGTTGGTCACTCTCTGACTCTTCCATAGACTGAGACTGGGATGACCCTTTTCTTGGACCCTGAAGTTCAATTGAGATAATTTTTTGTTCAGTTGTTTCTATCTGTGAAACAAATAGAGGAAGAAATTATTATTATTATTTTATTAAGAGGAAGCTAAACCCAGATTTGTTTGTGTTCCCAACCCAATTCAAAAACTACTAATTGTGCGCGCAGCAGCTGGTAGAAGTGAAGATCTACATAAGTGCTACCAGACCGGAAGTGACATGATGCAACGCTGCTGGTGTTGTGCAAACTTTAACTAGGTACCTCATGCTCTATGGTTTTTTCAATTATTTCAATTGTTCGGATCTCCAGTGTCCCCGTCTCCTCGTTGAGCCATTCCTCAGTTTTTCGGGATATTTTCTCTCCCACTAAAATTTCACGCTCTCCAACCACTTTCTTGGGACCTGACTTCCGTCGGATTGTAAGCGACGGAAATTCTACATTGGGCAAACCCGACCTAGTCTCACTTTTAGTCCTACTATTATATGCGCTAAAGAATCCGTCGGGCTTGGAAGGCATGGAACGAGGGATTTTAGCCTGCAGCACCGGCGTGAAAATTTCCAAATAAAAATTATCAAACCAAAAAATCAACAAAAACGAAGAAAAAATGCTCTTCAATAAAACTATTCGTTCGCAAATTACCTCTATGTTATTTTCTTCATCGGGAACAGGCTCGCTTGTGGAATTATTCAGTGATGAAGGAGAAGACAAGAAAGTGGACGGTATTTTGCTTGTGGTTGCTGGGCTCTCAATTATTTCACTCATGCGATTGAGCACCATTTGAGCTTGTAATGCATCCTATAGAAATCATGAGAGTTAGGGAAATAAAAACTGGCAAAGGAAGGGTATGTAAGGGTATGACGTGCGTATCACGATTTGAAATTCTGAGGTATGCAAAATTTTCTAAGGGGAAGCATTGATTTCACAGATTTTACAATGACTTATTTTTTTATTCTTATGGAGCATTGACCTTCGAAAACTTCGAATTCCAATGGATGGGCCTGTATGGAAATCACCTAAATTCCCAGATTTAAGTGCAAATTCAGGATGGAGGTCTTGCAGACAAACAAAGCCATGTAAATTCATCGAATGGAGGGTGCTACCTTTGATTTTTTGAGCGCGATACGCATGTCATACACTTCCCTTGTGAATCCGTGAGCTCCGTCAGTGGCCTCTTGCTTTTAGCTTACTTGTTCGAGTGATTTGAGTCTGGCCTGCCTCCATGCCGCACGCTTCTCAGCTTGCAAGGCTCGTTGTTCAGAAGGGCTTAAATCGTTCCTCACAGTTCCCTCGGCGAATCTCACTCCCTGCTAGGAATTCCAATAATTTGATTTTGTCCAAATCCAATCCAAAATAACATTTGATTTTAAGGAAATCCAATGATAACAAAAGCAAACTATACCTCCTTTGACATTTTTTCTTTGAATCTCTTCTCAGCCTTGGCAGTTCTAACGCTTCCAACGGAGGACGTAGAGCTCAAGCTCGATGCTGATCGGGTAGGCTGGTTAGACGCACTACTTCCACGGTTCGGGGCCTTAACATTGACACATACGTTGACATTAACATCCGTTGGACTTGAGCTGGAGCGTTTGATATGAACAATTTGTGAGCTTCCATGCTCTCCTTCAACAACATCTTCTTCGATCTCTTCCCCGCTCCCGTCACTTTGGGTATCTACATAGAGCTCTTCATCATCTTCCTCTACCACTTGCTCCAGCTCATTTGGTCGTACGTATTCAATGGGTTCTGTTACAGCGATTTTCTTTTCTTCTTCTTGCTTCATCTGCTCAACTTCGTGCTGACTCAGGAAAGAAAACTGCTTGGCTACAAGAAATAAAAAAATGAGATCGAACATTAAAAACGCTGACCTCATAAACAAATAAAAGAACTTACCAGGTTTAGCTATTGGTTGGTTCTGCTGCTGAATTTCCATTTCAAAGAACTTAGCTCTTGCAGACACCGTACTTACTCGAGTGTTGGCAACAGCTGGTTGAACAAGGTCATGCGGATTTACTTCTTTTCCTGGCTTCTCCAATGGTAAAGGATTAATAAGAAGCGGGGTTTCTGCTGGGTGGGCCGTGGAATGAACCGTCCCTATTCCAATGGCTACAATTGGTTTCTTTTTTACAGTTTCTTCTTCCCGGGAAGGAATGAAAGCATACTCGGGTTTGACTATAGGTGAAGGCACACGATGAAATTCTGGAGAAAACTGAAAGACGGGTGATGCAGAGGAATTTGTATCTTCTTCGGATTCTGAATGAGTTTGAGGTGCTTTTGTAATTACTGGAGAAAGATGCTTTATTGTAACAATTAATTCCTCCTTAGGTTGCTGAAAAAATAAAGCATAAATTAGCCATGTTGGCATGAAAAAGAAAGAAGCTAAAATCAAACTTCTCATGCGCCAAAAATTATAGGGAACCCCGATCCGTGAAGTGATTTTCAGGATTCAGGTAAGGAATTAAGTAAAATTATATTAAATCAAATGAAACAGTAAAATAACACCTCTAGTAAAAGAGGTCAAACCCGTAACTAGCCAAGTCATGCTCCTTTTAGCTGCATCACACACTGCAAGTAAGCATTCCAGGCTTAAACGCATAAGGAAACGATGCACACGAAAACTCAAAAATTTTTTACCTTCCAATTCCTTTTACAGTCTTGAATAAAAAAATAATGGAAAGCCCTTTCTTATATTAATTTAATTTTTTAGCCGTTTAGAATGTACAAATTTCAACATCAAAAAATCAAGAGTCAAATTATTAAAATAATTTGTTGTCCGTTGAATTAAATTTTTCAGCTTGGGTAGGACAGAGTTCGACAATTTATAGTCAGAAATCGTTGAAGTTAAACTCTCGAGCGAGAGATGTTAATTTGAATAGACTCAAATTTCTCCGTGGTCGACCATCGATGAGGAAGATAAGATACGAATACGAACTTCATAAATTGAACAGTAGTGCAAATTTTACATCTTTTGAACAAAAATTGCAGCAATAACAAACGGTGATTGTGGAGAGTACGAAATTGGTCATCAAGGTTTTTTGGAGCCTGTGAGGAATACGGTGCATTTGTAACTACTAGACAGCAGTTAGGAATTGAACCTTTGAGAACAAAGAACAAAGAGAGCAAGTAAGACAAGCTTAGAAGTGGAATCCATGACGAATTAAAAAATCTATGCAAGCCACTTTGAATTCAAAAATCCAGTCCACTGGACTCCGCCTGAACGTAATCCAGTCTAAATCCAGTCTACCAAATCCAGATGGATAACACAGCGTTTAGGTACTTTATGGAAGCTACTAAATTGCTTAAAAAATAAATAAAATCCTGGTAGTTATTTTATTGCAGTCAATTCATTCAAAAATTTCTTGTAGCTAACTTGAACGGCCCTTTGAAAAGAGTTGCCCACGAATTTAACTTGGAAGGCCATGTAGCATTAAAACTAGTGTATGTTTTTGGGTGTTCCAACTTCCCAGAAAACGCTGATACTTACTGTCCATACTTCCCGTAACATATAAACGCTGCTCATACACTGAATAGACTGCTCAATTCTCGACACTTGCGAACTGTGCATCCGGATAGGACAGTAAACCCAAAAACGAATCCGCTTTAGGCTCTCAAGTACAAATAGTTAGGTTTTGGATTATAGATTTCTTTTGGATAATATATATGAACGGAAGAAAAAATGCATTCAGTCTAGAATCCAGTACAACTGTACTCGTAAAAATACAGCGCACTGGAAGCATAGCAGTATTCCATCCGGTAAAAATTCAAGTGGGCTTGACTGGATTCAAACTTCCATTGGATTATGCATTGAATTTCCAACTAGGACAAGGTGGGCGACGAGGTTGATAAAAGGATCTTTAGAGATAATGCTAGCAGCTGTTAAGATTCCGGAAATCAGGATGTAACCGGAAGCGGTATTTGGCTAACGCGAGTAGATGTGTAAATGGGGAAATAAATAACTCACCTCTTCTGGGAGAGGGACAGGTGAGGTTCTGCCGAAACTTGATAAACTCGTTCTTGGCGTCGGAATTGGTGGTGGTGACAACACTGGACTTTCAACTTTTTCTTTGGTAAACCTTACGTCGGAGGGGGACTTATGTCGAGATGACAAATTAGGAGGGTTTGGCGGTAATGGCGGACGCGTAGAAACATCCCCCAACTTCACACGGTCAGTTGTTCCATTCAACTTCCCATAGGATTGATCCACCCCATTGTGCTTTTCTCCATATCCCAGATCCACTCCCTGAGCTGTAGGAGAATGCAAGTCATTTATATTGACATAAGTAGGAGCAGAAGACTCCTCGTCTTGTGGTTGCTGGTTGCTAGCTTCTATAAATAATTTCTTAGGTCCGCCAAGTCCTGGTGATGTTAACGAATGCCCACTCATTACAATCGTTGTTTTCTTAACGTCGTACCCTGTAGGGGTCATCGGTGGTGCTGATGAGGATGGCACACTTGACGAATGGTTTTCCCCATTATCTTTTGGAGAGGAGGGAACCACTAGAGACTCCGCTGCTTTTACAACCTCCAGCACACGATCCATTGAAGTCTTTGGATCGTGCTTTTTTTCAATCTCTGCAATTTCTTTTGAAGGAGATGGAGGACGAAGGGCTGCTGCAGCAGCTGCAGCCTCTTCAGAATTCGACAGAATTTCAATTATTTTATCCGGAAGTTTCCCTTCGGCCCGCAGTGCGTCAACCTCTTCTGGATCATAGCCATTACACACAACCATCTCAATCTCATTTCCAGCTCCTCTCAGCACATTCACGGCGTCATTATGGGTAACATTGAGTAAAGGATTGCCATTAACGCTCAATATTCTCATTCCGACCTGCCGATGAGAAAATCAGTATTAGACATCAAAGTAAAAAGTGGTACTACATTATCATTATATAGTAGTTCAGGCGTACCTTGATAATCCCATATTTATATATAGTCCCGTGGGGTAGGATTTTGGATATAAATATCCCAGAGTCTTCTTTGTCCATAGGATTTCCTGGATTATCTGTCCCTCCTTTGACATGCATTCCCAACGGCTCACCATCTCCTCGCTGTAAAAGAACCTCCTACAAAGCAAAAATTCAATCAGCAACCAAAGATAAAATCCGGAATAGATATTATTTAGCAATGCTAAGGATTTACCATGTATCCCGGAGGGGGTGGATGGCGACGTACGCGGAGATCAATTTTGTCTCGTGCTCTCAATATCATCAAAGCTATTTCATTTTTATCCGTTGGATCCACCATTTTCTTGTTGATTTCAAGTATTCGATGCCCGGTACGAAGCCCAGCTTGATATGCTGGACCGTCTTTTGTTACATGGACGACGTATACCCCTGGCGCGTCCTTTCCACCGAATGGATGACAGTCTTGGACAGTTCCTGACACTATTTTTACTCCAAGTGATTCATCTTTTCCTTTCCTAATCTCCATATCCTAAAAAAAAGAATTCAGAATGTGGAAAAAATGAAGGAGAAATTCAGTACGAAGTCGAACCTCCGTCTGAAGCGGGATCATAAGAGCCTCATTATGCGTTACACGCGTGAATACTGTTTCAGTGAGCGTGGATTTTGTAATAACCTCAGTGACCGTCCCCAAGTCTGTAGGCGTAGGAGGGAACAATTCAGGAACAGGTTTTGAAATGACATCTGGATGTTTTACAGTAACCGTTACAACTGCTGAATCTTTTACTTTGGACGGAATCAGAGCATCAAACCCACTTGGACTTTCCTTGTAAGGCTTCGAAGAAAAACGATTAGGTGAGGGTGTACTTCTCTGTTCTGGCTTTGGAAGAGTTTCGGCAATGTCAGAGTTAGGCTCTCCTGCTATAGGCTCAGACCCCTCTCTTCGAATCTGGAGTGTACACACTTTAGGCTGAACCATTTTAATTACTTTCCGCTCGACGACAAACATGATTTTATTTCCAGCTTTTCTGATTGCTTCCACAGCCCCCGTATGCTCGATGTTAGTGAAATCAATTCCATTTACAGTCAAAACTCGATCACCAGCCTGGGATGTAGAAAAAAGCAATGATGGAACAATGCCCAACCAATAATTGGCTGTTTTATAGAAGACAACTCCTGACCTTAAGTCCTGCACGTTCTGCAAGTCCTCCAGGAATAACTTTTGAGATAAAAATTGAGTGGTCGTCAGCAACATATGGTGATGAGCCAAGTCCACCCGCAATGTTTAGTCCAAAAGTGGAGCCTTCCTCTCGATTCAACGTCAAGTGGAGCACATCAGTAACTTCTTTTGGAACAGGAGCATCAACTTTGTCCTCTTTGCTCGTTACAGACGCTTTGTCACCGTCCCACGGCTGCGACATCGTCTGCGATAATGAATAATAATAACAATAAAGACATTCACCCTTCGTCAAGCTCAAACTACTACCTTTCCTAAGATTGTTCGAATGGCTTCAGCATCTGGACGCTCTGTACCAATTCTTTTGTTCTTGAGATGATGCGGCGTGTCTCTCCGCTGTAATTTCGACTTCTCTTCCGGACTGCACGTATCCTCTTCCGTATCACTATCCAGCTCAAAGCCCACATGCTTCTCCTCCTAATAATAAAGTTATGAAAGAAATTAAGCTTCTTTTGATCTCTGCTATTGCGTGCAACGGAGAATGATTGCTCACAAAGAAAACTTGCTCTTCTTCAGTTTGGGTAATTTCCTCAGTGATTTCTTGTTCCGGATCTCCTGACCTCCTTCCAGCAAACTTTTCCTCCATTTCTCGAACAAGTTCTTTAGTCTGGATGGCAGAATGGTGGTAGGGTTCTTTTTCAAGCTTCTGTCGCTCGGGACGAAACGGGCCTTTTGAGTTTTCCTATGGGAAGAAAGATGTTATTCATTAGGTGATAGAAGTAGTAAGTGGAGGGGTAATCCTATGACGAAAGTCATTGAGATTCTCCGCAACGTCTCACACTCATTTAACAGTCCTGATCTTACATTTTCATCAGGCGGAACAAACACTTTATCACTATGCTTCGACTTCGGTTTTGATCCTCCGAACCACTTCTGAAATTTCGCTTTCAGGTCCTTTGGATGTGGCGTGTTATGACGAACAAAGCCCGTGGACTGGAAAAAAAAACAATCTTCAGTTCCCTTCCTTTCTCAAAAACTAAGCAAAATTTCGCACTATCTTCAAATAAAATTAATACGAAACATCAGTTTTAACAGCTATAACCCCTGTTAAAAATTGCATATCCGACATGAGAAAGTGAAACCTTGACCAAAAATAGAGGAAGACGAGAACCAGACGACGGATATTTGTAATTACAACGACAAGCCTAGCATGAGAGATGATAATTAAAACGGGTCTTCCTCTTCCACCCACTCCTCCCTTCATAACAAAATAAAACAAACGCTTCCTGAGATTAAGATAATTTCTTTGAAGCTTTGCCATGCACAACAATGTCATCCTTCATTATCATTACTCCTGTAGTAATCAAATTTTTGAGTCAGCATGACATTCCTGACGAAATAGCTCAAGGCTAAAATCCCGCTGTTAATGGTCGCAATTGTAATAAAATAAAACGGATCCAGAGGTGCGATGCGAGTGAATTATTCAGTAACCACACCTGACCCCAATGTCTCGTAAAAAACAGACATTGTCTTTTTAGCTCATGTATTCATGGCTTAGCGTGCTAAGTTACAATGCTCTGAGAACTGTAGAGAACTAAACTAACAACCACACTAGCATCAAAAAGTGTGAGCCCTGGGAAAAAAAGAAATAGGAAAAATCTGTTTGCTCAACGTGAAATTAAATTCCCAGCAGAGCAGGAAAGTTTCGCAAACTAAAAAAAAATGAAAACAATACAAAACCTAATTCTTTCTACCTTTCAAACTCCAACTAATAACCTGAATTCTACATGGTAGCGTAAAAACTAACGCTTAGTGCGCAAGAGCTTGTTCTGCTCTAACTTTAGTACAGTGAGATTGTTGAGCTGCCCAAAAGTCGTAGGAAGGCGGTCGAGATTGTTCTGAGAGGCTAGAAGGTCTGTAAGGTTTCGTAGATTCCCAAAATACAAAACCTAATTCTTTCTACCTTTCAAACTCCAACTAATAACCTGAATTCTACATGGTAGCGTAAAAACTAACGCTTAGTGCGCTTTCTCAACGAGAATGAAAAAGGTGAGGACTTAAGCACACATATTCTTTAAAATTTAATTCAGGAATTATTTTGAACGTTTCAAAATCACCTTTTTCATTCTCATTAACCTGAATTCTACTAGCGTTAAAACATTATAACTTACAAAAATCGAACAAAAGTAAATTAGGATTTGAGTAAAAATCGAATTTGAAATTTCGATTAACAGACAGTAATATGTGACCTTGCCAGCCCTCCTCAACGCTTCATAAAGAATAAGTGCTTACCTCTGAATCAGCCTCATTCACTGATTCTTCATCTGATCCATCCTGGAATTTAACAGTGGAAGTTCGAGTGATGTCATTTATATCTGGTCCCGAGTCAGCTTCAGCCAGTCTCGTCGAAGAATCCCCAGCTAACAAGTAATCATTGAGCCCGCGATCAGAAGACGAAAGGTCAAGATCTCCAGAAGTACGATAGAGACTAGGAAGCGATGCAGCTACAAGAAAAGCATAAGGACTCCATTGAGCGTGTACGAAACAGTGATAAAATCATAAACCACCAAGCTGAGTTTTTTTTATCTTAAAAATTCATGACCGCAAAGAATTCTTAGGAAGCGAAAAAGCAAGTAAAAGCGACGATTTTTTTCATAATTGCTTGCTTAGTTTACTAAGCTTTGCAAGCATTTTTTTCTTCGAACGAAGAAAATAAATCACTTACGTAGTGTGTCAGAGGTCATTTGAGGTAGTAAATAACAAGTAAGAACAGGTTCACTGAGGACGCAGTCCGTACTGAAGTGGGGCATTGGTTGGCTTTGATTTTCGCTTAACCATACAGCCTTAAGAACAGGAAGGGAGGTGATTGTAAATGGGAGATTCTGGAGCCTGTAAGCAAATAAGAACGAAAACCACTATAGTTCTAGAAAACTTTTTAAAGTCAAGAGAAACTTCCAGACGTAATTCAAAAATCCCTTTTGAAAAATTCCTATTGACATCCGCCCTCGTATAGCATGGCATTTTTTATTTCATCAACACACAACAGCACCCATTGTTTTCAGTTCTGTTGAAATGAAATGAAGCTTTACAACAGGTGTTTTTTGTTGTTATGCAGGCGCACGTTATTCTTAAACATCTTATGTCATCAGCCACCCTGGTATTACTATATTACTCATCCCAACATGATAATGCAAGTCATCGACTCCAAAATTGGTTTCAAAGCTTTGCTAGGAATTTTTCATCTCACAAATTAAAATGAAAATTCTTCTCCAAAATGAAATCCTGGAAGCGTTCCATGCAAGGACGTTAGCCTACCGTTAATATGAGCAATAAAAAACTGAGTCTGAAATTAATTGCTTGGGAGATAAAACTACATATTGCAGGTGACATGTCAAAGCTGTGCTTGTTAAACCATGGAAGAAGGTTGACGTGGTGGGTAAATAAAAAAGCGTGAGAAAATTTTCTTACCTGTTTCCACTCACATCAATCACCATGAGTTTCGTGCAGGATCCAATCTCATCCGGCAGCCGTTCAATGAAATTCGTTCGAAGGGAAAGTACGCCAAGCTCTTTCAGCGTCTCAATTTTTTCCGTGACACTCGTAATTCGATTACAGTCCATATTCAGGATTTTCAGATTGACGAGAGAGGATACCCAGTCGCCGACCTCCTCCAATAGATTCTCTTTCAGGAATAATTCTTGAAGCTTTGTACAATGGCGAATATTTGGATGGATTTTCGAGAGCTTGTTCTGCTCTAACTTTAGTACAGTGAGATTGTTGAGCTGCCCAAAAGTCGTAGGAAGGCGGTCGAGATTGTTCTGAGAGGCTAGAAGGTCTGTAAGGTTTCGTAGATTCCCAAATCTCATCCGGTATCTCATCCAGTTGGTTCTCACTCACATCAAGACACAAAAGCTGGACGAGGTTACCGATTTCCTGTTTACCAAATAGAAAAGTATGTAAGTCGTAGGTACAGTACGTTCAAGATTAAATGTCACTTTTCAAATCTTTAGCGCGTTAAAACTTCGTGTATTAATATTAAGTTTTAACGCGCTAAAGATTTGAAAAGTGACATTTAATCTCGAACGCAGTGTAATGAGAGAAACAGAGACAAACATTATTCAAAACACTTCAAGTATCAGCTCGATCAGAATTTTTTTAAAAAGCTAACCTTAGGGAGCCTAAATAAAAGATTATGATCCAACCAAAGTTCAGTCAACTTGGTCAACTGTCCAATAGTTGACGGAAGGTCAGTAAGCTCGTTGTCTCCAAGATCAAGACGTTCCAGATTTTGTAAGTTCTCAAATCCAGCAGGCAGTGATCTGATAGCATTTTCTCGAAGCTCAACGCTTACAAGTGCTGTCAACCTGAAAAGAAAGATTAGTTTCAGCTCACTCATTTTGCATGGGCGCATTCACATGCGTGATTTGTGACTTACTTCCCAAATCCTTCTGGCAATTCCGCAAGTGCGGTATCATTCAACGTGAGGATTGTTAATGATTTCAGCTCACAAAATGACCCTGGTAAACTAGAAAACAGGAAACAAAAGGAAAATGTCAAATGATGGAACTCAGCCTTGCCTACAACAAACACGCGATCCAAATACAGTTTTCCTGCTACATTCTTCTTGAACATCCTAGGGAATAAAGGATCAGGAATGTCATTGCTGAAATGTCCGTAATTTGTTACGCTTCGAGGATTCAATCTCCTATTCTCATCTTTTCGCAAAAGAAGAGCTGTGTTGCTCTGCTTCCATACAATCGCAAACGCAGCTGACAGAAAGAGATAACAAGCTCGCAGGAATGCAGGCATTCCAAAACATATTACGCTATGCTATTGATTTTTCATTTTCATCAGTGGGTACTAATTCCCCCGAACTTCCCTACCAAAAGAGGTAAACTCCAAGCTTAAAATTGGAGGCATCCTTCACCTATGAAAAGCTTGGAACTCCAATCTTTTTCTTGACGTCAT
>JABASM010000378.1:0-10481 GCA_019776545.1 Brachystomella parvula
GCTAATGGGCCTGGTATGCAATCATATACACCCGCTATACTTCTTTTCTCTTTTATATCTCATATATCTCATACTCGCGCTATTTCGTACACCCGTTTGTACGGTTTATTATTGACGGAATTTTTAATTCCTGCCGCACTTTACGCTACTTATAATCGCTGATCGCTGGGAACTATAAAATAAAATAGAGGAGCAACTCAAACAAGATAAGCATCTCCTCAGGCAACTAAAACCTACGTTTTGGATTTGAGTTACTCCTCTATGTTATAGTCCGCAGCGATTAGAAGTCGCGTAAAGTGAGGCAGGAATTAATAATTCCGTCAATAATAGATAAAGTGTGGTCATTTTTGTACGCATTTTTACGCCCCTTCACGTTCTCATAAATGGTCCCCCATTAGAGGAAAAAATCCTAAGTACCTGTCCCAAAGTTCGTCTTTTATCTACAAGTACTGACTGACTTGCATATATCGGCCGCCTCGCGGCCCCAACTTTGGAGTTGATTTGAATACTAGAATTCGCCTTGTTGAGAACAGCGGATTGGAGTGCGTAGATGCGGGTGGAAAACGGTACAAGGTCTCACGGAAAGAAACTGATGATCAGCGATCGATTATTTTTAGGAAATAATCCAAAGTCCTAGTTTTTCGGCCGATTCGATTTTTTTATATTGTTAATTCAACTTCAAATTATTAGTTTAGCTCCCAAAATGTCGAAAGGGGAAGGCAAGTCGCTTATGGGACTCAGCACTTCCGATTGATACATCTTTGGAGGCTAAGCCCTTTTTGGTGTTTTGCTTGTCCGAATTTATGAGGTAAAGTGATTGAATTTTAGTGGCCTTTAACTCCCACTTAGGCTCAAAGCCCCGCCTACCTGTACAAAAGTTGGAGGTACTGGTAAGTACTATAAGTATTCAGCAACCTCCCTTTGAAATCCATCGGAGATGCTGATTTCCATAAGTGACTTGCTTTCTCCTCTTGCATTTAGGGAGCTAAAATAATTTGAAGTCAAATTAATAATACAAAAAAATCGAAACGACCAAAAAAATAAGACTTCGGATTTTTTCCTAAAAATAATCGATCGCTGATCATCTTTCTTTATGTGAAACCTAGTACCTTTTCAACCCTCATCTACATACTCTAATTCGCTGTTGCCAACAAGGCGAATTCTAGTACTCAAAACAACTCCAAAGCAGTGGCCGCGAGGCGGCCGATATCTACAAGTTACAAACTGACCTCTTCAAAAAGCATGTTACTCGCAAGCACCTACAGATAGGCAACTCAACTTTTTGGGCAAACTTGAAATTAAAATATCTCGAAGCAAAGTTAACAAAATTTACTAAAATTTGGAAGGGCAGCGCAGGCAGGCAGCGCTGATTAGCTGCAAATTTTTACCGTAAGTCATTTCGCTGTATTTCCCACTTAAACAGAGTCTAAACGCAAAATTAGTAGTATTCTAAACTTATCCGGAAGCCTTTTGCCTAAAAAACTGGGACTTAAGAGGTCGCCTCGCTTGCTTTTTCATTGAAGCGGTAATTCCCCATTCTCTAGGGTTTCCGAAGCTCTTCTTTGATAATTAAAAATCTCAAAATTTCTAGGCTTCAAGTAGCTTTTTCGCCTTCCAAAGCCTAGTGAAATTTTCCAAAAAGCAGCAACTCGTATTGGTTGTTAGAACTGTTAGGCCTAACGCCAAGCTAGTAAAGATTCGAATCTTCGTGCAACTTACATTAGTATCCTTCCTAGGTACAGTGCACCCTTACCGAGTAAAACCGCGGTCCCTGCTGCTTCCAGTCTCTTCTGACGTGGTGGAGAAACCCGGCTAGAAAAGTACTGCAACCGCCTCTCAAAGTTTCACGCAAAATCGTAGACCGCGATAGTTATCGGCCATTAATCAAAACAATTGAAATCTGGGAAAAGCGTTTCGGAAAACTTTACATTTACAGGGCCGGGTTTAGACTATGTTTTCGCTGAAAACATAATCAAATCACTTAGGCTAAAAATTAGCACCACATTATTAGACCTTTGCGAGCTACCCTTCCGAATTCCAGCAAAGGTTTTCCCACCTTTGAGGTATCTTGGTTTTTATGTTTGTCCAAAATAGGAGTAGCACCTCTGTATAATCGGCGTCATGAGTTTCGACCAAGTGTTGGTTAATTGAATGGCAAAAGCTAATTTAAGACAAGGAAATGTTTAATCTATTTTTTCTTGAGCAGGTTAGTGCAAATGCAAGCGTTCTGGTGAAAGAAAACAGCTCAGCACTGATTTCCCAGCGATGTCTCTCGGTGAGTAACCCACAGATCCCTGCTACTGACATCGTGTACACACTCACTCGACCTCCACGCCACGGTTACTTGGCCATTGACGCCTTTCATCCAGCCGGTAGGTCTGATTCTCCTTTCTCCATTCCCCAACTTTCACTCCTAATTTTACTCAAACCTTTCTTTTTCGTTTGCTCCACTTCACTGTCCCATTTTATAAGTCTGAGCAAATAAACTCATCTCAGAAGAAGAGAGGAAGGAGCAGAGAAAGTAAAATTCCGTGCTTGAGAATTGGAGTCTCCTCTTTTCCTTTTAATCTTCAAATTAAGTCAACAGAGACAAGATTCGGCTCTTTCTTCAAGAAATGGTGTTCAAAAGAATTGATCCACGCCTTGGGACACCCTGATTTCAAAACTTCAAAGGAGAAAATTTGACAGCTAACGAAAATCAGAATTAACTTGCCTGCCTTCCGTCTATCTTTATTTCTAATCCTCCATTATACAAAACAAAATAAATAAAATTAAAACTTATAAATTTGAGCTTGATTTTTTAAAATGGAAAAAATTTTGAGCGGTCCAAAAAATATGTGTAAAATATGATTGACTCTCAAAACTCCGCGTTCAAACGTAATCCTCCAACGAAAGAATTATTTTCTGGGGTTATGGCTGGGGCCACGGACTCAAATTCTGTTTTTTTTTTGGAGAAATAATCTTGGAGAGAAAAAAATGCTGAGCTTTCTCCAGGATTTGGAGGGAGCCTCACCTGGGTCCGTCCGGGGTGCTCTAAGCCGCGGCGCGTGGTCTTATTCCTTATCAGTAGGGTACTGGTGTCCTCCCTCCCTTTTATTTTGTTTACATGGATTAATTTAGGCGTGATGATAGAGTAAGGAGGAGAATAAGGCCTTCTAATCTCCTCTTCCTCTTGTTTTCTGTTTTCTTACAGATGAGACTCCCGTAGGAGGAACGAGCTACGTGACGATGTGGGACCAAGTCATTGTGAACGAAGGGCGTCTCCGCTACGTGCAGTCAGAATCAAACAAGACCGTCGACTCAATGAATTTTGATGTTACTAATGGAGTTCGAACGCTCAAGGACTTACGAACAGACTTTATTGTTATTCCCACAGCACTTTTCCTTGCCTCTAAGCCACTCCTCGTCCATGAAGGTAAATTAGAAATTTCTCAAAATTTTCTCCCTTCATTGTTCTCTTTCTCGGAGCAGTTGGAAGTCTGACAAGGATTCCCAATCAAGAAAAAGGAAGCTCGAAGGGAGAGCCTAGCAGAACTTTCTCTATTTAATTCCTTATCCTCATTTTCAAAAGTGGATATTTTTTGAAAGGCTTATAGAGCTACCGAGTGTTTAAAAGATGAAATTCATTCATCCATCACGTAGAATTTTCCTTCCTTTGAATTTTTACGCCGTTTTCCCTTTAAAGTGAGTGAGTTGTGTACGAGTAAAAATATGGCGTCTTCTTCCTGGAGAAAAAAAAAAAGTCTTAGGCTTTCACTCTCATAATTCTCTATTAAACCAGTCTTCAGTTTTACTTTTCCCAACACTTACTCTCCCCTCAACTTTTTCTTTGTAGTTGTAATTTCTTATTTTCTCGGTAGCATTCTAGGTAGTTAAGAGGAGAAGATGATGAAAATAATTTTTTTTGGAAAGTTTACTCCCATTTTCTTTTCTTTTCTCTTTTTTCAGGAAGTTCAGCAACACTCAATCTCACGCACCTTCATGCTGCTCAGAATTATTTTTCGGATAAATTAGGTGAAGTGAGAATCACAGAGGGACCAAAGCACGGAAGTCTGGGAATGATTTCCAGGCCTAAGGGACTCCTTCAGAGTTTTCCATACAAGGCCCTACGGGACGGGAAAATTGTTTACATGCACGACGGGACGGAGACGCTCTGGGACCAATTTGTGGTAGTTGCTTCGACCGTGGAGGAGGAAGAGAATGGAGGGAGTGTGAAAGTGAGCCCTCCACATGCAATAGAAATTGAAATAGTAGCAGCGAATGACCAGGTCCCCAGGGTCGTTAATAATACAGGGACGTGGGTCTGGGCCGGGTCCACCACCCTCATCACCAACTTTGAATTGGGTAAGAATCTCATGGGATCAGCATTGAAATCACTTCCACCTCTCCACACAGTTTTTAAAAAAAAAAAAAAACGTGTTGAGCTCTTTCCTGGTCTCTTTCGTCCTGGACATGGGAGAGGACCCAAATCTCAGAGAATTAAACCTATTCCAGAGTAATTGGATAAATCTAATCTGTTTACCATGTCAAGAGGTTTCCTTGTGCGTGCGGCTTTCTCAGCCTCCCCTACCGTCCCTCCCTCTTGATGGATACTTTTCCTCTAGTTGGAAAATCAGGAAATACTTTATGATTTATTAAGTGACATGCTCTAGGAAATTTCACCACAGGGAAAAATCATTCTGCAAAGCTTAAGGAAAAAAAACCTACTGTGCGACCTGGACTCGTCAAAAAATCATAATTTCTAAGAAATAACGAAATTTTATTTTTAAAAAATATGCTTTTTTCATTTTCATAATTTGATTTTTGGAATTACTGCCAAATATTCACTTTCCGGCAATAAGCATTCGATTCAAATCAATCGTGAATCGAATTTTCTCGTATCAAATCCCGAATGATTCGTATTTTTTCTTTGCAAGTGAAACCTTCGAATTTTTCCTTTCAGATATGAATGCAGATTTTAAAAGATTCGGAATTCTCAACGTTCGAATTGGCCCAACTAGGGGATCATGGTGCCCGGAGTCTATAGAAAAAAGTGAAGAATTTTAAAAGAATTTTGCAAAAAAAAAAAATAATAATAATAATAATACTGAAGAGGGAAGGGCCAGGGGTGATCAGCGACTTCTAAGTCGAATTTAAGTTTAATCTACTTAGCAACATACCCGAAGCAACATATAATTTTTCTAGCTGTCAATGGCGCCTGTGGTGGGAGCGCTTAGGTGGGGCAATTGCTGCTTGGTGCATGGAAGATTAAAGTTGAATGTGGATAAGAAAGGAAAGAAACGTGGAGTGGGGTTTATTTACTACAAAACCACATCATCATCATCATCCATTGGCTGAGAAAAAAAAAGACGCTTCATTTCTCTCTTAATCCACATTTCACTTCCATCTTTCATGCACTAAACAGCAATTGCCCCACTTAAGCGCTCCCACCACAGGCGCCATTGGCAGCTAGAAAAATTAAATGTTGCTTCGGATATGGCACTGATTCGATTAAACCTAAATTCCACTTAAAAGTCGCTGGTCACTCCTGGCCCTTCCCTCTTGAGCACAGAAAAGCAATTTAATTTGGTACGCAGAGCAGCCATGCAGAACATCTTCGGCTAGAAGATGTTTGGCTGCTGGTTTCAATGTGGAAAACCTAAGTTTTCGAATTACGAATAAGGCGTAAGCGCAAATGAAGTTTTGATGTTAAAAAAACTACTACGCAAAAGCATACGCAATGGCATTCATGTTCTAAGGTTGTGGTTCTCAGATTTCTTTGATATTCATTAAGGTTAATGACATCCATACCTTAATTTGACTCTTAATTTTCCTTTTCCAGCTGCCGTCGATGAGGACTCTGATAAAAACCAATTAATTTTCTACGTCGTGGGGAAGAAAGGTGGATTCCCTGCCCTGGTTGATCAACCTGAGACCCCACTCCACAACTTCACACAGGAAATGATCAACGCTTCTCAAATTATTTTTAATCACAAAGGTAAGCAGAGAGACGGATGATTCATGAGGAAAACTCTGAAGCAATATTTCCCTGTTCATTGATCCACGAGGAAAGCATGAAAGGGAGGAAAGAAATTAGAAAGTGTTTCTTTCTTCATTTTTTACTTTAATGATTTAAAGCGGAAAATTGAGTCTCAGTCGGCGTCTGCCACTTGAGGGGAAAGCGCCCTTTCTCCAATTAAGAGCAGGACTTGAGAAAAGTTGTGAAGAGAGAAACGCTTGTAATTAGGGTTAATTAATTCATGAAACTTTTCTTCTTCCTCTCTAATTGTCCATCATTTTCTTTTTTCACACAGGAGTAGATATGAAAGGAGCTTCATTCGACTTTGAAGTTTCCGATGGGCTCAACGAGGCGAGTAAGGAAACATTCAAAATCTCAATCCGGAAACCAGAGCTGGTTGAGTATGAAGGACGTGTCCCCCTCTCTGTCTTCCCATTAACTCAAGCTCCATTAAGGCCGGAGAATTTATTAGTACGAAGCAGTGATGGTCGGGAGATCAACTTTAAGGTTTTTTTTTTTTTCAAAAACTTTCAATTTATTCATAAGGAATCATTTGGGCAGAAGGAGGAGGAAAATGAAAATCCCCACTCTCCTTGTCATAACTTTATAAATGTTCATATTTTCCTTGGAAGATTTTCTATACAAAGTGATACTCCTCGTTAACCCAGCCACTCTCTATTTTCATTTTATTGAAAGACTGCTTTTCTCAGCACTTTCTTTTGAGGGCCCTCAGTCTCTTTGTTTGGCTGAATGTTGAAAATGAGGAAGGAGTTTGTCACCCTGCCTTTCACTGCTACTGCTTCTTCAGTTAAAAGTTTCCATGCCTTTTGTCTTCTCCTTTCTCCTTTTAGAGCTTAGCCACAAGTTAAGGAAAGGTGCTGGTCCTGGTTTTAATAGGGCCGTGAGAAACAGAAAACTTTTCCCAATGACTCGTAAAGATGGTAAGGAGATTAAAGGAAAACTTTATTGAGTGAAAGGGATTCTATAATTCATCTCCAGGGGTTAAGCGTCAAACCCTTAATTTTATCCCCACATTCTCACTAATTTCCTTCACAGCACCTTCAGAATTTTAATCGTGCACTTAAACTTAAGATTCACCTTATGAATCTACCCTAAATAAGGGGTGCTTTCCATTAAAAATGACAAAACTCGGGAATCTGCTTCCATATGTTTCTCACAAGGGAGCCTGAGATAACACCCGAGAGAGGCAAGTCAGAGGCGTTTATGCTTAGTTTTCACCTACAAAATTCGCAGCTTCTCAGACGCAAGTCTGGGAAGCTGTGTCTGCGGCAGGCACGTAAAGTTTCTAAAATTGGAAGCGTATTTTCAGTAAACAAGACAAAAGAAAAAGTGGGAACTTTATCAGGTTTTGGGAGGATCAGTGTTAAAATTATGAAAATTAGCAGTCTGTGCGTCGTCTAGACGTTAAACACAAAAGGAGCCCGGCCACCCGAGACCTGCGAATTTAAGAGAAAAGTAGGTTTCGAATCAACTTCTCGAGGTCGCGTCAAATTGCAATCTCGCGCGCCTTCAAGTCGCAGTGACAAAAACAAGTGGATTTTTATAACCGCCCACCAAAAAAAAAACCTACCATATGTCTTCTAATTTGGAACAGGGTGTCTAAATCGGAACAAAGTTTAGAAAATTTTGAAAATGAGCAGGAATGTTCACGAAAATTTCTGTAGTTTTCGTAATGTGGGCAAAAAAGGTTGCTGGCTCCTAAAACAAAACAACGGAGATTTTCATACATGTTTCGCTTATTTTCTGATTTCCTAAGTTTTGATTTAGACGCCCTGTTCCGAATTAGAAGACATGAACTTCGCAGAAAAGCTGCAATGTTCGCCAAATCGCAGGTTTTTCGGGTCGGTGAAAACCAAGCATAACACATGTTACACTCACATACGACGATTTTACGCCACATTGTTAATCATTGAGTCAAAAATTTCTTCGATTACCAGAATATGGGTCTTTATAATTATAGCTGACAGTCTTAAAGCTGGGCATTTTTTCAAAAATTAAAAACACGTATTTTCTAAATCTCTTATCAGTTTCAAATCCTCGAATTAATTACTCAGCGTATTTGCCTTATTCAATTGAGTTTGGGAAGGATTATCTTTTTATTTTAAAAAATTGTGCCCATAGCTGTATGATCGTCGCTGTATTGTATTTGTAAGGACCCAGGAAATGTTGTTTCGTATTTGGAACTTGATTCTTAGAGTACGCCGGAAGCATGAGAAACATTTTGAGCTAGTTTTCTGTTGATCACGTTGTTATAGTAGAGGATGAGTGGGAGAAAGCAGAAGGAGAAATGAGTATTAATTCTACTGCATGACCTGGGACTTGGCCCTAAGCCTAATTTATGGGGAGCGTCACCCCATAACTGAGAGTTTAAGCCTAGTGAAAGTGGTGGTGTGGGGATCTTATTATTATTAGGAAAGTAAACTGCGGAATACTAGAAGGTGGTTGACTTCTAGGCTCCCTTTTGTTTCTATTCTCTTGTTCCTCCTCCTCCAGTACTCCTGCCAAAGGATTTCCTATGTACGGGCTTTTAAAGTTATTGAGGCCTTCGTTAACCCCGGATCTCTTTCTTTCCTTTGTTTTCTAACACTAGACGAGTGGTGGACCAGGAATTGGGCAAATATTGATTGAGCGCTTGGAGAATAAGTTTTCACCAGTTTCTGCCTTCACACAGACGGATGTGAACAGTGGGAAAATATTTTACCAACACCTGAAGGCTTTTCGGGGTCAGAGGGCCAACGATTCAATTCGCTTTACTGCCACTTCGCGGTAAGTTTTTTTTTTCCTTCCTTTTTTTTCAGACGAAAACTTTTATACCACCGTCTTGTTTTCCCCAAACGTTTGCCTCTTTCTTAACTAGTTTTTGCCTCTAGTGAAAACTTTCTCGATGGGACAGAGCAGCAGATTTTTTTTTTTCTTCTTTGGATATTCTTTGGTCGTGTAAAAAGACTTTTAGCCTCTTTAATCTACTTTAACTACTTTTTATAACTCGGTTTAAGGTAAATGAGTTCCACCGTCTACCCTCTCCATAAAAACTAAAGGAACCTAAAATCTCTACAAACAGAGTGAAAGCACTTGGTTCTCATTTAACGGGGAGAAAAAACTTTCTTTTTTTCGCGTCACCGCTTGTTAAGATTGTAAAACTCTTCGGTTTACCTCCCACTAAGTCCTATGCCCTTTTCGCCTATCTTTAGTATCTTCAGTAAAAGTAAGAAAATAAAACTCTGGACTATATTATTTTTATGAACACAAAATACCAAAGGAGTGATTTCGCAGGATTTCTATTTCAGCATTCCAGGTTCTGGGAAACTGTTTCCTAAAATATTTCGCTTCACTTTCACTTGTTACAATTTTTTTCTTAAATTATAAATAAAACATGTTGTGTTGATTTTGCATTTTATTAAGTCATTATTAACTCTCTAACCAGGGACACCCTAATTTGTGGTCAAGTTGAAAAAATAAGTACAGTTCAGTTCACAGGAGCCTAAAATTAATTAAATTAAAAACATACACCTTGATTTTTTGAAAATTATGATTTGTACAAACCTATACATCACAGCACGGCGAACAAAAACCCAAAAACATCCATAGCCAATATAGTGGCTGTTCTCGGTTAAGGGGTTAAAAAATTAATTAAAAATTAATCAAAAATATTTTGCGCTTCATTTTCTTTGTTCCCAGTTTAATTAAAAAAAAAAATCTTTGACTCAAAAAAAGATGGTTCTTAGCTTAAATAACTGAAAACTTAATATTTAAACAAGTTCAAATATTTATTAAATATTTATTATTAATTTATATAGTAATTCAAACATTATTAAAAACTGAATGAAAGAGAGTGAAAACTAAAATTAGGAAAAGGAAACAATTATAGTTATTATAGTTTTTTTTTTTTTTTTTTTTCAAAAAAAAATCTTGCCTTGTTTGAACCCATTTCAAACCCATTTTTGAGTTGAGGGAAGGAGAAAGTTTTCTCTATTTTTCTCGTAGTATCATCAAACTGTATTTATGCTTTTGATTTTCCATATGCCCTTCTTACTCTCTTCCCTCAAGAAAAAATACTATCAAGGAAGGTAAAAGGAAATCTTATCGGTTTTTTTAGAGAGGAAACGAAAAATAAGTAAGGAGAAGAGAAGAAGAAATCCGAGAATGGGATTCTAACGGAATACTTTATGTATTTCGATCAGAAAACCACGAAAATATATTTTCTTTCTCGGATTTTCTCTTTTTTTTCTCTGTGGAATGTTCGCCGGTGGCGGGTCTTTATTTCCGTCTTCGGAAGGAAAGGGTGCCGAGGAGGAAAGTTTAGGTTAGTAGTTACTCCTTGTCCTTACGCTCTTGAACCCGGCCATCATTTCACACTACCATCCACTGGAAAAACGTGGATGATTCCTGTATCATTGTATTAAGGGAGAGTCTGGCAGTTGGAAAGATCAGGAATGAGATGCGGGGGAGGAAGGGGGGGGGG
>JABASM010000378.1:10548-24243 GCA_019776545.1 Brachystomella parvula
GGGGGGGGGGTGGCGGATGAAAAGGCTGGAGCCAATTTTTCTTCGATTTATTGCTGAGCCTCAGTTTCTTTTTCTCATGCTTAAGTTATTTCTGGCTTATTCTTTTCCCTGCTCTTCCTATGATATGAATCCTTAAATTATAATTTTTTTCTATTTTTTTTTATTCTTCTATTCTTTCAGATATGCGGACCCGCTGTACAACATCACAGTGGAAATGGATATTTCCGTAAGTGGGGCAGCCTTGGGGGGTCTCCAGCGATACGTATCCATTGAGCCGCTCCAGGTGAAAGAAGGCTCAGAAGTTCCCATAACGGATAAGAATTTGAACCTTACAGCTGTGGTGGATTTCATCAATATGCATCACCGGGGTAAGGAAAAAGGAGAGAGCTCATGTAAATTAAGGACAGGAATTTATTTCCAATAACTTCAATTCATTCCAAATGATAAAAGAAGGGATCCTGAGTTGGAAATGGGACTTTCCTTTGTGATTTTCTATTGTTGAGAAGGATGCATTTCCTGACAATTCGGATGAATGAGGTGAGAAAGTGGATGATGATGTGGATGATGGATCCTTAAGTGTAGGAAGGAAGTGGAGCCCTATTCAAGAAAATGAATGTTTTATACTCTGTCTCTAGGCTTTCTTTTTCTGTCACTGAAATCTTGGAGCCCTATCCTCCGTTCACAATGCTAGAAAACTAAGGAGTGAAAAAAGGAAGTGAAGCCCTATTCAAGAAAATGAATGTTTTATACTCTGTCTCTAGGCTTTCTTTTTCTGTCACTGAAATCTTGGAGCCCTATCCTCCGTTCACAATGCTAGAAAACTAAGGAGTGAAAACCTGGAAAGTGCTTTTGAGTGGAGCCGTCCTCCGGGTTCAAGGCAAACTCATCCTAAGAAATCTTACCCCTTATTAGAAAAGTGAGCTTTTGAAAAATCCAAATCCGGAAAATTATGTATACCTCGAAATACCGGAAATTCCTGAAATTGTTTTTTATTCTGGGCTCCAAAAAACAAGATAACGGGTGATTACTTGAAAAGGCTACAAGTAGGATTTTTATTTTTTTCGTGAATTTCAAGGACATCTACGCTAAATTTTACGTCAGGTAAGGCTTACCGTCAACAGAGTTTAGGGTGCACCTACCGGTATTGATCGATTGCAGCCGACGATCTCCGAGTCTGCTTTGGACGCAGTGTGAGAAAATTCTGTGGGAATAAAAATTAGTTCTGAAGTACCAATCGCAGTTTGCGATTTTTCTTAAGTCCTGTGGTATCCTCCAAAGTTTCTATTCTTAGAGGTTAAGAATTGACCTCCGCAGTTGAGAAAAAAGCTACGATTTCCGATTGGGAGATAAATTTCGGCAGCGTTTTCTCGTAAGGCGTCCAAAGCTTTGGAGACCGTCAGCTTCAATAGACCAGTAACTCTGGGCATACTCTAAATTAAATTGACGGTAATTCTTGCCTAACGTAAAATTTAGCTTCGAATATGATGTTCTATTTTTGAAACAATAAATATACCGCATTTAAACCGAGATTTTTTGTTGTACAGCGTTAGAAATTTAATCGACTGATTTTGAGATTTTTTAATTTTGTCGATTGTTAAATGGGTAGTGAAATTTTTTTGATGCCCGTCGACGAACTGGACATAGGCATTTTCCTGGGTTCCCGTAGAATTTGATGGATTTTGCAGTGCGAGGCCAAGTTAGCGCTATGCACACTCGTCTTGCTTGCCGCGGGGTAGGGCTATTTCCCCGTGGTAAAGTTTCCGTGAACCTCTGTGGTAGAGTAAGAAAAAAGAAAAGAACATTGATCCGTTTTAGTACGAGGAGTGAGCAGGAAGGAGATTCAGTAGGCTAGACAGTCGCTGAAGGCGTCATACAGATGATGCTCCAAGTTCCCGGGGATTAGGTGACTCTGGATGCAAATTGGGCCTCCGCTTACGCTCTCCTGAAGAAACTTTCTCCTTCAGATCTAGAAAAAAGGAGTGGAAAGTATAATAGATGCGAGTTTTTTGCATCTTCTCCCAGATCTTCGTGTCTATGGCCTATGTTCTGGATTCTCTCTAAGGACGCTTAGTCTACTCCGACAGCTTCCATGATTTACTAAATGAAGATGTCAGAATCGAGCCTCAATGCTAATTTTACACTGTCTTGGGGTATCAGCCGATTTTGAGGGAGGAGAAAGGAAAAGCTGGACTTATAACTTTCCCAGCCCAAAGAAATCCTCCGCAAAATCCACTTTTCTCTAATTCTGGGCTGCTGTACCTCTTTCCCAAATTAAATGTCAGACTCATTTAGCCTTATACACCACTGACTGAGTTGGAGGGCCGTAGGGAAGGAATTCCCATTCCAAGGAGAGGAAATTAGAGAAAATTGAGTGATTCTAATCATTTGTGAAAAACGATGATGAAAAAGATCAAGTGTGGAGGAGTGTTAGTAGTGGTTGGGAGTGATGGGGCTCTCATGAGAAATACCATCCCTGACATTTCCCAATGTTTCATCATGTCAAGGGGATCGGAGGGGTGGAGATGAATTTCAAATGCTTGACACTTTCTAAGAATCCGCTGGGTTTGCCCTCCATTCACTTCCTGTCGGGTTGGAGCTTCCAGCTCATTCAACCCTTAACTTCATTTCTCCAACGTCAAGGAAAGTAATAATGAAAAGTGTGACATGAGAAGGACTGCTCCCTTTCTCCAAAATATATTTCAAAGCCTCCTTCACTCTATGGATTTATACAAATAATAAACGAGGAAGAGATTCACAAGTTTTCTCCTACACTTGGGCAGCCCTCGAGGGCTGATGCTCGGACAATGACGATCCTCCGTCGAGAACTTCCTCTGGAAAGTTGCGGGTAGTTTCCTTACCAAGAATGGATCCGGAATTTTTGTTGTGAGGCCTCGAGGCCTTCGTTATTCAGAAACTTTAGTTAGACTCATGGAATCAAATTGTCAGCTATTACACTATTCCTAGGATTTACTTGTCCTTTCTCTATTTAAGAGTTTTGAAGTGAAAATAATTCCTGACGGGAGGGTTTATGGAAGTAGTGGAGAAAGTGGTAGAGTGAAAGGGAAGCAAGTTGTCTTAATCCTTTTTGACAGGGTTTGGAATGAAAGCTTTCTCTCTCTCTCTCTTCCTCAAAATAATCCTTCACCAGTTTCCTTATTTTCCTCTATTGGATCCAACTCCTTATTTTTTTTTTAAATAAATCAAATGAAAAGTTTAAAAAATTTTTTGGGCTTAAAGCTCCTTATTTATCATTTCCATAATTCCCTATAATAGTTTCCAGTCTGCGTGTCATCTTGAGTCTTGAAGCCATGTTTTCCAACATGCACCCATTTCAGCACCGGTAAATGGTGCTGAAACACTGGGTTAAAGAAAGACGGTACAAGAGCGGTGCCGAACTGGGTGCGTTTTGGAAACTCAAAAGAAAATTCAAAGTTTCAAAAAAAAAAATATTTAAAATTTCAAGAAAACTTCACTTTCAAAAACATTTTGGTTTAAAAAAAATTTAAATTTCAAAAAAAAAATTCGAAATCTAAAATTATATATTTAAAATTTGAAAAAATAACTTTAAAATTTAAAATTTAAAATACAAAGTAAAATCTCAAAATAAAATTAAAATTTCATAAAAGATTCAAATTTTTTGGGAAATCAAACTGTTTAAAAACGTTTATCTTTTTTTCTAGGAACCCATAATTTTTCGAGATTTCAAAATTCGAAATTTGCATTGACCTTTTTCGTGCTTGCACGGGTGCATCAGGATAGTTTGGTATAATGTGAGGTAGAAAGTTGGAGGGAGGCTTCTGACTGGTTCAAGTTAAAATGAAACATGAGCCACTACTATGAGCCCTTCACGTCAACAGTCTCTCTCCTGTCTCGTTTTTGTAATAAGTTTTGATTGATTTTGGGTAGTGACGATAGTTTTGACAAGATGATGAAGACCGGGAGCCCTGTCCATGATTTTTCTTTTTTCTTTCTCAAGATATATTTTTTTTTTATTCCAGGGAGTTTATGGCGTGGAGGAAATCCGACACTTCGTGTCCTGATATCAGAAGTGCCAAGACACGGATGGGTTTTGGAGGGTGACAGTCTGGAAGGTCGAAGACTCCGTCCAGGCGAAGAAATCTCACTCCATTTACTGTCGAGCGGAGGTGGTGGGCTACGATATGCTCATGATGACTCGGAGACAACGGAAGACTCTGTCGGGGTTTCACTCTGGTTTTGGACGAATGACACGAATAGTTCTACTTGGCTCCTCAACTTGACGCTCCCCGTCCAGGTCGTTCCAGTCAATGACCAGCCTTTCCAAATCTCATCACCCAAGGGCCCCATTGCACCAGTCGTCCAGGTAAAACGTGCCTATTTTCTGACTCCTCAAAATCCTCTCTGCTTCTCCTATCCCTATAATTTATTTCCTTCTGTTTTGTCTTATCTTTTGAGATACCCCTAGATCCTCTTTGAAAAAAGTAAAAAAAATTTCAGAGTTTCTCTTACGCAGGAAGCATGAAAAGAAAAGTAGAGTCCGTTTATTTGATGACAAGGGCAATGGGCCTCTATGCATAGTACTGGCAATCAGGCTCTAGTTTTTTCAAATTGAAAAATTCTCTTTAAGAATTTTTCTCAAAAGTCTCCAACTTGAGCTCTTTCTGTCATTCTGCTCCATTTTGTTGAGACTGGGGAGAAGATGAACGGCTTCATGCTTGAGGCCAAGAGACATTTGTTACTCTTTGTTTAGACGCGTTCCGCCTCCTCCTCCCTATGCTTTCTCCTCATTTCTCTCTTCTCTCCATTGATCTTAACTTGATTCTTTATGGATATATTTAGGAACACTGGAGAAAATTAAGTCGGAATGATTTACTCACTTCGGATCCAGACACTCCGCCTGCTCACATTGTCTATGAAGTGACGAAACTATCCCATGGCCGCTTCTTCCTTGCCGACAATCACAAAGGAACAAATACCTCACTCCAGCAGTCAAAAGATTTCCAATTAGTCAAGTCTCTTCCCTCAATTTCCCGTTTTACTCAGGTAAGGAAAGTTGTTAGGGCAAAATCCCCCTCCCCCCCCCCTTCATTCTATCTCCTAAAAAGTAAAAGTCTTACAAAAGAAAATTTTTTTTCTTAAGAATCTTGTTCTTCACCAAGAGATTTTTTTCTTTTCTTCTCCCTGGGACCACTGTATATACTTTCTGCTTGGTGTTCCTACTGCTTCTGCTAGAAGTGATTTTGGTAACATATGGTTTCTCCTTATAAAACCTTTGGGAATCAATTACAGGCGGACGTGGACGCAGAGGACGTAATCTTTTATCATTCCGGCCCAGTCTCACCGGTATTTCTAACTCTCCGTGTAAGTGACGGTCAGTTTCCTCCTTCGACAATTGGACTGACCATCCCTGTCCAGTCTCTTACACTCACTGCCTCACAGTCAGCAGCAAGCCCAGTCCGGATTCAGCAAGGAAATAGTGTGATGACCCTCTCACACATGAATCTCCCTGCATCCACGAATGGTCACTTGATTCGCCTCGTCTACAACATTACAAGGTACCCACTCCATGGGAAGATCCTTCTACGAGATCGAATCTCAAACTCAGTCCATAGCCAACCGCCTGGGAACCTAGTGAGCTCCTCTACCAAGCCAAATTCTGTCACTTTCTCTCATTACGACTTACTCCGCGGGGAACTGACGTACGTCCAAACAGATCTCTCCGTTGCTAATGACTCCTTCGAAGTCTCAGCCCATTATAATCTTGAAGCTGAGGCTGGGGACTGGCAAGGGACCAAAAATCGTCAACTCCGCACATCGTGGCTAGTCAACGTCGTCTCCGTTCCACTCCTGAAGAGAGTAAAGGAGGTCCGCTCATTTGTCAAGGGATTTGCAGTTGGTGGTCTCATTGCACCGGATGAGGCGGAATTCTCAGCTGTCCCTGGGGTACGGACGACATTGAATTTAGCAGTACTGGATGCATCACCCCTTGCCGCAGTCACTGGAGCAAACCCGTACTATGAAGTCCTTCTCCCGCCTAAATATGGTCAAATCTTTCGAATTCCTGTTCAGCAGAGCACGATGAATACACTGAGCGGATATGCTTCGTATCTCTACCAGGGAGAAGTGGAAGGCTATACCGAGACTGAAGGATCACGGATTTTAAAACGAGAGGAGAGGGGAGTGGGTCAAAGTTCAAGCTCACTGGGTCGTCTTGTTAGTAGATTTTCCCATGAAGACGTACGGAGGGGCTCAATAGTTTATTCCCCTTCATCCGATCTCCTACCCAATGATATTCTTCCGCTTCGTTTAACCTCGAGCTCCAGTTCCTCCTCCTCTATGGCTGATGAATTTATTTTTAAAGTCTTAGCACACGGAGTCCAGCCCGCCCTTGGAATTGCTAAATTTCATATCCGGACTCATGAGAGTCGGTACTATGATGATAAGAGCTCAAATCAAATCATTTCTGATGGATCAACGGATCCAGCAAGTAAACGCTCAGGGAGTGGAGATACTGGACCTTTTCGTGACTTTACCTCCCTCGTCTCCCCGCATATGACAAAAGACTCCCTGATTACGGTCGGGGTTGTGGTGGCTGGGATTGTGACTCTCACCGTGTTCCTAGTCCTTGGGATTCGATGCACGTGCGTGAGAAGGCCGAGGGACGGACTTAATTCTTCCACTACTAACAATGGAGGAATGAATAATGGAAATTCTGTGGTTGGAGGGGATCCAAAATGTAATGGGATTGGGATAATTGATGGCTACACTCCGTCTACTACGTGTACCCTCCTTGACGCCTCATGTCAGTCTGACTCTGACTGTAGCCACACTCATCATCATCACCACCATGGGACCCTCCTCCGGCCTCATCTCATGTCACCATTATCACCTCGCTCCCGCCACAAGGTTGGAACCTCACACACAACGGCCTCTGCCTCAGAGTCTGGATCCTGGACGAGTTCAGGAATTCGGAATGAGGGGCCAACTCCATCTATGCCCCAGTGCAGAGTAGTACCACTCTGTAGTAATCTCTCAACTCTAGGGAGCGGGAGTGAGGGGAGCGGGTATGCTGGAAGTAACTCCATGATGATGTGCCCTCTCCTCCCGCCCACACCAATTTGTGATACGTTCTCCTCTCTTCCTGAGGAAATTGATCCACCTGAGGGATATGGATTCACGTATGGGTCCATTACCAGCTCATTACAGGCACCGCTGGATATCCAGACAAGGGAAGAGGAGACACAGTTTAACGAGTACCACCTCCATGGGAGCACCGGCGGTGGTCACCCTAGCAGTACGAGTACGCTCCTCCCAGGGAGCACCACCGGCACCCTCCGGAGAACTAATCAAGGGAAGAATCAGTACTGGGTCTAATTCACTCTACTCTTAAATAAACAAGTTTTATAAATCTAAGGAAAAAAAAAAGTTAACTATAATAATTAACTTATATATAAAAATTTATATCAGAATTTTTATAACTTATACAGGAACTATAAGATCAAAGTTTTTAAAAAATTGTGCTTGAATTTTCTTTAAATTAATGACAACCCTATAGATTTCATAGAAATTAACTGAGGGTTATGTAAAAGCTATTAAGTGGTTAGTAGTAAGCGACAGCGTTTATAAATAGGATATTATATTAAGCTCTGGCATTGATTTTTATGTTCCTTAAGGAGTAGGCAGGTTTCTTATGGAACAGAAATCTCCGCTGGATTTTGATAACACTTTCTTGGATAAGTAACTTAAACCTGTAACTTTTGTATTCGCCTGGGGCATTGACCTTGTTTGATCTTTGGTGACCTCCAAAGGTCACGGACAAGCTATAGGGTCAATCGAAAGAGCTTGGTCTCCTGATTCTAAAATATACCATAACTGACTCTTCTAGCGTAAAGCACGGCCTCTAGAGGTCGCGAAACTTAAACTAGAAGATTTAACGACCTCTTGCGGCCATTTTTTTTTTAGGTCAGACCAAGTATAGTATATTTTTAGAATCAGGAAACCAAGCCCTTTTGCTTGAGCTATCGCTTGCCCAGATCCATGTCGTCAAGTTTTCGACCTTTGAATGCCTCTTAAGGTCAATGCCCCACTTTCCGCCAATACAAAAATCGGAGGTGTAGGTGAGTACTACTTATGGGAGAAAGTTTTATTGAAATCCATTAGGGATCTAATTCCGTATCTCACCTGCCTACTCCTTTGAAAAAAAAAAGTTGTGTATTTTAAAACGCAACAATGTTTTTCTATACAACTACTTTTTTAAATTAAAAGAACTCTCTCATTTTCGCACCCAAGATTCACTCCACAAAGTTTTTCCAGGAAACAAGTAATACTTGAAACCCAAATTCAGCGACTACTTTCTCTCCACAATACGGAGTTGGAGTTGCTCAAGGAACCTTGAGAGGCGCTTCCTCATTCATCCGAGCCCCGTCATAAATTGGACTGAAATGTGGTAGAAGAGTGCACTTTTTCTGAGACCCCCATTCAACTGACCGTTTCAATCAACGTCACTTGGGAAAGGATTTTGCCTCAAGCGACGTGGAACCTGGTCACTTGATAATACTGAGATTTTTCAGTTGTACGGTCTTTATTGATCCTCTTTCCTTGTTCCATAGTCGCAATTTTCCGAGCTCCTAACTAGGGATGGGTCTCATACCGAATTGTTCTTGACGTACAGGGTCCTTAACTTTATGTCCGTGTAAATTTCTCTAATCTCATTGTAACTCCCATAAGAAAACTTTCTCCACACGGACTTAAAGTTAAGGGCACTGTAGAACAATCTCAAGAATCATTGAATCTCCAGCAGACTTAGAATTGGTTTTGAAAGTCGAATTACCTCATTACATGCAAAATTCCCTGCAGCTTTTCATTTACCGAATTTGCAGGAGCCATGAACTCCACGGGAGCTTTGGTCTGAGAAGGCTGGAGCGAGGATTTTTGTTTTCAAAAGTTCCTAAGGAGCTTTCCTCTCTCTGGCATGCGAGATAAAGATTGAAGATTTATGTGAAGACATAATGCTCGATGAAAGTTGGAGAAAATTTTAAATGAGTGAGTGAGAGGATGAGTATGAATGACAGGAGCTTAGCCTGTCAAGTCCAATTAAGGAGGAGATGGTTAATTCAACTGATAAGATAAGGGATTTTCTGGTGTAATAGTTGAGGGGTGACTGGTAGAGGCGCATGTGGGCTGGGGCAAAGGGTGGGGTCATTTCTTCCAAGTCCTTTCCAGTTATTCCCTCCCTCATTATGAACTGAACTGGTACGAGCAGGTGAGGAATCGTTCTCATAGGGTTCTCATAGGGGATATGGACGATGCCGCCGCAGGATTCCAGATAGAGGCCATCCTCTGGATTCACCTGAGCTTTTCTCCTATCTCCTTTTTCCTACTTCCTTTCAGCTTAGCTTAACTTCTATTATATACTAGTGGAGAACAGAGCGTAGGATAAGGAGAGAAGAAAAAAAATCCTAAGCTGATTGTCTAGACTTTCTCCTTGTACTCTGTCTAATCCGTTCAGTTCCTCCAAACCAACAACAGCCTCAACTCCACCTTCTGCTTTCTCCAACTTAACACCCGAGAATAGAATGGAAATCTGAGGGGCTTTAGCTATCCACACTATAAACACAAAAGGAAAATTCCTCTGCCTTCCCTAGCACGTGTAACAAAAGGAAAGCTCAAGTTCTCTTTCTCTCTACCATCAAAATAATTCTCGGAAGCCGAGAAATGGATTTTACCAGCCTCATATTTTCAAAGTTTCTCAAAGTAAACTACCAAGTTTTGTAAATGAAAGTAGGAGGATTCTGCCTCAAGCGTATTCAAGGAATTTCCATGGGTCAAATCAAGAGAGCAAGGTTTTCGAGTCTCACGAGTTTCAACTTCTACAAAAATTTTTGAAACTCCGTCTAATAATTTTGTAATTGAGTACTACCCGAGTTTCAAAAATAATTTGAGAAAAAGGATGAAAGTATCGATTCAGCAGAGGACACATGAGTTGTAAGCTACGAAAACTTTGGCAGGTCTGAGTGTGGGAAGAAAAATGGAAGTTTGGTGACTGTTTGTATAAATGTGATCTGTTGTTGTGAATAAGAGAAATCTCTTTCGACAGAAGTGGATTTGAAAAGCATGTAGAGTTTTTTGAGAAAGTTCTGAATTATTTGCGAATGGAACTGAGAGAAAGTGGAACAAATCAGAGTCTATAGCGCAGCATAGCAACCGCAGGTACGGTTGCACAGATGAGCTTAAGCCTCCTAGGATGGGCAATAAAGTAACGACGTTCACAGAGGAGCAACTAGAAGAGTACCAGGTCAGTCTATTGATTTTTTATTTCAAAGAAGAAAAAAAGAAGAAGAATAGAGACTTCCGCTCTTTTAGCTCCCTTTCTTTTACACCTTTCTCTTTTTCACTCCTGCTCTACTATTTTTTTCTGGAAATTCTAAAAAATGTTAACTGATAAGCTAATATTTATTTTTTTAATTTTTCTATATTTAGGACTGTACGTTTTTTACACGGAAAGAAATAAAAAGGTGAGTGAGTAGAAAATCAGTGTTTCATTTCCGTGCAATTAATCCTTAGAGCCAATTGTATGCCACAAGTAAGTAAAAAGCTCTAGGGCTCACCGTGAGACACACTCATTTTAATCAGCTATCCTTGTAGCTAATTAACACTCGGGAAATGGGTGGTTTTTACAGGGTGTCTAAAATTAATTTCCTCAGTGAAAGTTTTTAATTTTTTTAAAATTCAAAAAACCGTTATTTCTGATTTGCTTTTTAGCAGGACGAATTCAGCAATCGATTTGCTAAGGTTTAAGGTAAATTAATTGAAGTTAAATTGTTTAAAAAATTTTCTTAAATATCGATCAACTGAATTTGAAAAAAAGTGAAAAACTTTCACTGTGGAAATTAACTTTAGACACCTTGTACTGAAATTCACAGGCGAAAATCCCACCATTTGAACTTGTTATTTGAAAAATTTCAAAAACTCGATAAACTCACGGAATCTTTCCGGCCAAATTTTTTTTTTTTTTTTTTTTTTTGCTGTTTCTCGGTAATTAACATGTGAGTGTTTGAAAATTCAAGGAAAAATATTCTTCTAAACGGCGGATTTTTGGATTATAAGAACTAACGATAAATTAATGTGTTTACCACGAAAAAAAAACTTTTTGTGGAAAGTTCAGCTGTTGGCACTGGGTTATAGCAGACCCCTTTACTTCCAAGGATTGATGAGGAAATGGTGTGACGAAGGTCTTTAACCTCGCTTCTCCATTGTTATTTTTCTTGGCAGGGTATTCAAGAAATATCGTGAAATTAATCCTACGCTCGTTCCACGGACAATGACTGGCTCGGAACCCATCACTGTCAAGGTGCCTTGTGACCAAATCGCCAAAATGCCTGAGTTGAAGGTAAAAGTGAGGAGGACGAGGGTCTCATATTTTACTTGGAGTTGGACAGGAGGAGGGAGTCGGCGGTTCTTCTCCTTTCACCACTTTCTTTCATTCTCATTCTTCTCTCACCATTCCCAACCACCACCCACACTTGGATCATTCATTCTTCCTCCTTTCTAATAATCGTAAAATGAAAAAGAAGACGAGGAAGAAAAAATAAGTGTCACGTCTTAGACGGGCTAAAGAGAGAGAGAGAGGAATAAAATATAGGAATCCAAAGGGAAGTTGGCTGATTTCCTCTGCGCCGTTGCGAGGGAATACAGAAATAGCCTAGTCAGCCCTGTCTATTCCCTGTACAGATACATGGGAAAACAAAATTTTATTGATTTTAGGACAGTTCCCTCCGTGGCTGGGTCACATTTAAACACTTCATGTTCAAAAGCCCTTTTGGTATAATCTTTACTTTATTTGGGTCGATATGGGGCTTGTAGTGAAGGGAACTGGCCTTGTTCCTGCTTCCCAGTTAAAATCACACATTATCAGCCCATCTCTACTCCACCCAAAATCCAATTCAATGAGCACGATGCTTCGAGATCTTCAATTTTGAAATACTAGTGCAGACGGGAAAGCAGAATTAATTTTCCCCTTTATTTTAAACGGTGGAGGAGTGTTCCTTGGACTTGCTAATGGAATTATATTAGCGTCGAGGATGGCTAAATGCTCCAAGCACTTTCTCAAAGGAGAAAGTTTGACTTCTCGAGTAATAATTTCCTTTCCATAATTTCCTTTTTAGAATTCAGCTAGTAGCATTTAAGTTGCAAATTTTTTTCCTCCTTCTCAGCTAAATTTTTTCTCTCTCCGTTCTCCCATTCCTTCTCGTCCTGCTTTCTCCTTCTCTAATACAATAAGAGAAGGAAAGAAAGGAAATAAGTATTTTTTTTTTCTTTGAAAAAAAAAGTAAAGGAAGGAGAGAAAGTGGTGAAATGATTATTGAATTTTATCATGCTTCAAATATTTCCGTTCTTCTTTTTAAACTCTTTCTTCCCTAGGAGAATCCATTTCGACACCGTATTTGTGCCGTATTCTCAAGGGATGGTGGAGGGATTAGCTTCGAAGACTTCCTAGATATGCTCTCCGCATTTTCAGAGCAAGCACCCAGAGATATTAAAGTCGCCTATGCCTTCCGGATTTATGGTAAGTCTGATTATAGTGCGTCTTCCAAGGCTCGCTCTACCAGAGGCTCAAATGCCCCCATTCAATTTCATTTAGCCTCCTACTTCCTCGGATTTCCAACAATTCTCATCCACCGAATATAATCCTTTGTATGAAATATGAAATTTTAATGGAGATTAAATTCGGCGAAGAGACGGAATTTGATTTAGGAAATTGAATAGGATTTTTTTTGGACTGTGGTATGGAGGAAGTCAGATCTTGGCATTTGGCTAATTGCTTTAGGAAACGTGAGGTGTCAAATTATACAACCCAGTTCAACTTTGATTCCGGTAATAAAAAAGGATCAAAAACAAGGAGATTTCGATGCCCGTCGCTACAGCTTTCAGATTCTGGAAAACGCTTATAGCTTTTTGAGCTTACCTCGTCACAGCATTGCTGCCGGAAAGCTTACAGAACTGGCTTTGCACCGCCAGATTTTCAGTGGTCCATACAGGGTCCTTATACTTAAGTGATTGTAACTTTCACCAATCTCATTGAAACTCTCATAAGAAAACTTACTCTACCACCACTTAACTACAAGGACCCTGTACTTTCCTCATCTGACGGGATAGAAGATCCAAAACTGAATATTACTAAGGCGAAAGAAAGAAAAAGTCGTATACAGGCTTTTCACGGAAAATTTCTTAAATAGTGGTGGCACTCGGAAAGAAACCAATTTTCTCCAACATTAAAAAAGAAAAGAGAAGCTCCTTTGACAGGAGAAAAGCCGTAGACAGGTATGGAGTCCGAACGGCTAAGTTGTCGCTGATTCGAGCTTGCCCACAAGCAATTAACTCCCCTTTATTAATAGCGCGAGCTATTCATGCGATTCCCAAAAATTTTTTTGTGTAGTGTCCGTCCGTCCGGACGTCTGGACGTCCCTAGCCCATGGATCTCAGCAACGGCTGGGTGGATTCACTTCATTTTGGGTATGAGTGTTCTCTAGGGTCCCTAGTTGTTCACTATTATGTTTAAAAGCGATTGCTGAAGTTTTTCAAAAATTCGATTTTGGGGCATATGTGCGTGTGTGTATATGTGCATATGCTATATACACCCGATACATTCGGTACACCCTTATATTCATCCGGTACACCCCCATATACACCCGGTACACGGTACGCTCGCGCTATTAC
>JABASM010000379.1:0-24241 GCA_019776545.1 Brachystomella parvula
ACGAAAGAAGTTGCCATGACGGTGTCATTTACAGTTCCCCAGCGATTTTACGGAGATGGATAGTCAATGTTTGGAATTGGTGGAAGGTAGCCACCCATTGGAGGTGGTTTCAACAACATTATATTTCAACAATGGTCTCGACCCCGGGTCGATCTCGATGGAAGTTACCATCTTTGATAACCCTCCCTTGTGAGCTCCCGTGGGAGCAGGTTTCTGTCCCTTAGGTCAGCGATTGACCTGTTTCACATCCTTCTTGTGATAGGGTAGTGAAAGAATGCTGGGAATTTTTTTTCAAAAACTTCACGTTTTATGACGCCATTTTACAGCTTTTATCTCTAGCTCCTGTTTTGACCGACGGTGGTGTAATATTTGATAGAAAGAGGTCGGGTTCGTTTTACATTCTTAGGACGCGTTTTCTAAGTTTTTCGAAACTGGAAAATTGCATTCATATGACGAAGTTCTAAAGTTGGCCATTTCATCTGCACACGAAAAAAAAACCAAGTATTTCTGAAAAACCGTAACATGCTTTTCGGAAAAGAAAGTCGTTTATGACATTATGAGTCGATTTAGAACATTTTTTTCGAACTTTTGATTCTTTCGAAACTTTTTTGTAGCCTTTTTTTAAAAAAATTACGCTGTAGATTAGCGTTTCAGGCCATTTGAAGCATTAAGCGTAATTAATATCGGAAAAAAATGTTCAGGAAGTTTGGTAAAAAAATCGAAAAACACAAAATTCGAAAAATGTTCTAGTAGACATTTTTCAAAATTTCGACTGACATAACAGTTCTAGCAACAGCTCACATGCGAGCTCCCATGGTTGATACAACATCTTCTATGGGAGCTTCTTCTGTCGTGGGAGCTAAGCGCTCGCACCGCAGACGCCATTGGCCTCTGAAAAAATTATATGTTGCTCTAAACCTAAGCCCGGCTAAAAAAGCGCTGATGACCTTGATGACCATGATACTTTACACATTTATTTATTCCAAGGAATTATAAAAAGTACTAGCTCAGATATATTTCTAAATTATAATAAACCTTGTTTAACTGAAAATTATTCAGAGGCACTCTTGCTCTTTAAATCCATGAGTATGACGAAAAAGGCCAAAAGTCCTGCAATCCCAGCGCACATGCACCATAGCTCCAAATTTTTCCCATATAGAATCCTAGAACTCTGCCTCCGATGGTGTCGGTCGTAATGAATTCGGAAATACTATCAGATAATTCCATATCTATTAGCTTCTGTCACTAAAAAATTCAGCGGGATCTACCTTACCTGCAGAAGAAGCACAGCAAGAATCATAACCCTAGAAACTGATCCTAACTGGGAATTGATTTCAGCCCCGAAATGCTCTCCGTCCAAGTACCATTCCCAACCCTCCGCATTCATATCGAATGGCATCAAGAAAGCGGTTGTAGCGCTCTTGGTTAAATCTTTGTTTCCCTATTGGAGTGGCAGGTCCTTCTTCAGGCTCTTCATCTCCTCCGTAGAGGAAACCTTGGGATTCTTGGAGTTCTTTAAGTGGGACGTAGTCCATCTCAACGGGATCTGAGCTGAGATAATGGCACCCAAGCAGATGATGCGGTAGAGACGTCCTCTAAGCTGGGTGTTACAGATTCGCCAGTGTCGCTCTCATTGCTAGGGCTACTGCTACCACTGTCCTCGTCTTCATCACTTGAGCAAGAGTTGCTTCTGATCGGCTCCCCCGCATCCTTTGACCATTTTCCCATGATCCGGCCCACGAGAACGGATTCATCAGCAGAAACTATATTGAACTCCTCTGGGAATTCAATGTCAATGTCTTCTTGGGAGTTGAGGCGCTGGAAAAAGGAGGGGCGAATGCCTTCAACGTAGTCTTTTGTCGGCTTAACCAAGTACTTTATTCTTCTGTCCGTCCCTAGAATTTTAAAGAGCGTGGAACCATACTGGCCGGACTGTAGTACTGTTCCAAGCAATGCGTTTTCTTTGTACACTCGTATCTCCTGTTCAGGAAAAGAAATTCAGTTTGCTTGCAGACCTACGTGTGTTCGCAGGCCCAACTTGCGGCTGGCGCAACTAGCGGCTTGCGTTTGCGTGACGCCGGTTGGGCTCTGAGATTTCCGGAAAGTGAAATGCGCTAGCGCGTAGCGCCTTCTCCTTCACTTCAGACAAGCCATAGTTGCGCTAGCGGTTGCGCTAGGGCTAGCGCCTGCCACAGCGACATTGTGATTTCTGAGAAGCTATAGTGTTTGGTCACTTAACTGTTCCACGCCATCCAAAAAACCGAGCACGACTAGATACAGTAAAGGCTTCAACACCGCAGTTAGGATCCACAAAGCTAAAATCAAAGTCATGTACGGATGAGTAGCTGAAAGCATTGACCATGTATCCAGTTTGGTCTACGGCAAAAAGAACTCTATCCCCGTCAGCATTTAGGATTTCAAATCTCCTTTTCATCTCTCCAATGACTGCAAATTATTAAAATGCCTTAAATGCCGTGTGCTTCACGGTAATCTGACTGACGTACATGGTGACCTTTCGTTGGTAAACTGTACAAACAAGTGATCAGTGTTCTCTAATTTATGAAGTCCAAAAATTCTTCCGCCAGACAGAAACTCGCTTCTTCCTTGAAAATAAAATGAAATATTTTTTCGAAAAAAAAATGTATTTTGCTATGAAAAAAATATCGTTACTGCTCTTCCTCACCAGCTTCAACAGAAACCCGTTCCAGCGTCTTCACTTTTGCAGTTGGCTTTCCACGCCTGTGGTTCTCCATTGAGAGAAGTTCGCGCAGGATGCTGTTGTATGCCTCATCCTCATCAAAATCCTCGACCGGAAGCGAATTCTCGTCATCCTCCATGCTTTTTTAAGCCCTTGAAGGGAGAAATCTAAATCGTTCCGCAAGAGGTGTCAAAGCATGAATATTAAAATTTCTTTTAGCATTTTGTTTGTTTCCTGTCTGCCTATGTGAAGCTATAGCAGCATTTGACATTTCGAAGTCTCAAAATTCTTAGATTCAATGTTTTTCCAGAAATATTGTAAGGCTAGGCGATGAAAATTGCAGTTAGGTCTCCCCACTCTTGGATTGCTGGTTGGTTGCCAAAGAAGTTTAGCTGCTTGACCTGAGAATTTTTAGATTTATTCTTGTCCTCCTGGTTCTAAGCCTAGCAGAGTTTAATATTTTAATTCCTGGTAAGCTGTTTTCCTGTACCCTCAAAGCGACTTAAATTCCAGCAAGCCATTGTTTAGGATTTTCCGTCAGCAGCGTGTTAAGCTCCTCTTCTGTAAATCCGCGTCTGCGCATTTTCGGGACAACGTTTTGCAAAATATGCCCGTACCCGTGTCCGCCAAAGTTTACCTAAAAAATTGTGGGATAAATAATACTGAGTTTATGGTCTGGTGATGATGCGCAATAAAATTACCAAACGATGCTTAGTGTGAATGTCATGAGACATGAGAATCCGTTCCAGGTGCCCGTTTTCAATGAGAAGTCTGACCATTTGGATCCTATGCGCGTCTGAAGGCATGTTCATCTCCTCTTTGAGCTGATAATGGCTTATCTCGGTTCCGAAAAGGTCAAATTGATTGTATGCTTTCAATGAAGCAAATTCCAGAAGCTCAGCTTCTTCCAGCACCGTTCCTGAGTAGAAAAAATATGCTGTCGTCACTGTGTCGTCAAGGCTTAAAACGCCACGAGCTTACTGTCCAGGTGGGACATTACCACACCCTCAGGCTTTCCACCCGCCTCCATGAATATTCTCATGACTTCAAAAGGAGCTTTGGAATCACGTCCGGGGTGGAAGCTAACTGGTTTCCCTGTTTCTTGCTGCAGGATGGCCACGGCTTCTATCATATTTCGTTCAAACTCTATAGTTTAGATAAGAAGAAATGAGACATAGGGGTTCACGGTGCTTTTTTTCAAGTATAATTAATCCGTAACGTACTGTGAATTGGCCAAGAGCTACCGATTTCTCCAATAATTCCACACTTTATCCTATCCTCACACCCTTCTTCCAGATCTTTCAGCATCACGTCATGTATTTCCTCCACTCCGAGCTCCAGGACTGAGGGGTCGAGGGAAGCAGCGATGTAGTACCCTGGGCAGAATATTTCTTTTAGCAAATGAAAATTCTTTCTTCATTTTGGCTCATGGCCACGGTATGCGTGGGCTCATGCTAGTGGTGTGCGGTAAGCCTTACCCGTTCCACTTATGATGTTGACCCCACTTTGAATGCTGAGATCCCGAAGAAGGCGAGCATTCCGATTTATACCGTGTATCGTGTTTTCCACTATTGTCCTACCCACCCAGTGCCTTGTACCTGAGTAGCTCATCAAGCAAGACGCTCTTCGTGTCTTCATCGTCCATTTTTAAGTTGTATGGAATCGAGTATCTGGAGATTTAGTAGTAGTATTTTGTATTTTTTTATCCTAATTATCGGGTAAAGTATTGCAGAGCAATTTACGGATACTGCCGGATGACCCCGAGGTTTTTTAAATCAAATATTCGATGTGCTTGGGTTTCTGACTCGGCGGGCCAAGATTGGGCACGGACGGATTCCGGTTTAGCGTAGAAGCAAACATCGAAGTTCATATGGAGGTGCTCATGGGTTAAGGTTATCCCAAGGTCATTCAGGGGTAAGTCCCCTGTCACTGAAAATTAAAAGAATGGGAAATAGGAATTAAGATGTCAACTTTTTGTCATTGTGGTATTTTAATAATAAAAGCGTACTACCTGTTGTTACCATTTCAGAAGCTCCCATCCTAATGAATTATCAAATAATTCACACGAAATGAGGACTGGAGCTTCAGCGAGCTGAAACTACACTTAAATTATTTCTTACCAAGTTCTGCTTACTTAACCACCAAATACCTTTATCTTCTACTTGTCATTGTCAAGTCTCTTTGACAAGCTCTATAGATTTGGCTTTATCTTGGCAGAATGACTTAACCCTCCTATTACTGAACTAAAAAGAAAATAATGGGGTTTGCGTGTTGTTATATGCTCCTACTGGTCACGGAGAGTAAAGAATTAGGGGATTTATTCTAATTAACTAATTCCATTTGACTCACTAAAAAATAAACTCTCTTAATTTTTCCATAATTTTGGTTACTTTGGACCGCGTCCTGTTCCATGCTTTCCATTTCTCAGTTTTTCAATTTTAATCACGTACGAAATAGGTGCAGAGGGATAGTTTTATACTTCTAAATTAATTAGCTTCGGTAGTGGCTGTTAATGATGTTATTAACGGCCTGAAACGAGAAATGATGCGGCTCTGATTTTTCACCGGTGAAGGATGCCTACCGTAAATGCTCTAGTAAACGCTTAAACGTTTATTTGAATTCGAGGGTCCGACCACCTCGCCTGGACTCAAAACTTTGAAGAAACTTTGAGCACATGTAATGCATTAATACGGATTTACTTTAGAAATTATCAAATGTCTCGGCCTCTGGCTTTTTCAGCATTACAAACTAAAGAAAAAAAAGAACAAACTGAAACTCCTTAAAACACCCTAAAATTTTGCGAGTTGAACGTTGTGTGCATGCAAATTAACCATGCTTTTTGATCCGAATTCATTTTTTGAAAAAGCCTTTTTTTCTCTAACTCCGCAACTCTAACCCGGAGTTACTGGATACCCTTTGATTATAGAGACCGGAGTTAACCAGAACATTTAGGGTATACTTATTTCTGAGCAGGATTTTTTAAAAAACTTTCCTTGAGTATTAATTTTATTTAATTTTTTTACACGCCATTGAAATGCTTAATTGCTTATATCATAGTTTCAAAATTATTAGCCTATAGAAACGCATTAGGAAAGCTGTTTTTTTTGCGGAGGCTTGGCTTGCTTTTGGGGGCTTCCCCTTTTTCCAAAATAAATTCGCGCCATCTGAGTGAGTGTAATTTTGGCTTGGCTTGGGGCTGACGCTGAAACCAAAATAATTTGCCTGTTTGGTTCCAGTGTTCCAGTTCCTCGTACTGTGTATTCTAAAATTAATCTTCCAGATACAGCCAGCTCCATGCCTAGTTGCATCGCTATAATTTCTACAAATCAATATCAAGAATTGAAATCTCTGTCCAACATTTTTTGTGTCAACCCCTCGATCAGCTGATTTTTAAAACCGACAAACTTCCATTGTCTTTCTAACGGGACACCACGGGTCAGCTATTACCGCAAATTGAAAGGTTATTCTTCTTAATTTAGTGTTGCTTTACCCTCCTGCTTAGCATTTTAGCTTGGGTTTTGGGCAGCGGTTTTTCCTTGATTGAGTTTCCGACCCGGTTGCCCCGAGTACTCTGAGTCTGAGCTTCGATGCCCTTTCCGTACTAAATAATTTTATGGGACTTACTTTATGTTTAAGTGTTTAATTAATCGTAATGTTTAATTAAGCAGGGGTGTGCCGGTCTTAGTAAATCTGGAGAGTGAGAATGTATTCAAGCCCACGTCGTCGATCAATAAGCGAATCCTGTGACTATGATGATGAACTAGCCCAGCTGATGGCGCATCATCCTAAAGAGAAATCTTTCCGAATGAGTGATGAAGACACGGAAGATGCAAGTGAGGACGGGGGTGATCGTGACATGGTCCCGACGCTTGATGAGAGAGGTCGACCAAAGATTGGGGTCACTGAAATTAAGGAGCAAGTCTACCATGATAAGATGGGAATGCTGAAGGCACAGCTGGCTCAGCTCAAGGACGGAGTTCATCCAGAATATGTCCGAGGTGTGGAGAAGATGCAAGCTATCTACCGGACACGAGTGGACATAAACACAGATTGGGAGGAGACGGAGCGTGAACGGATCGAGCTAGACTTCATGAAGGAAAAGAAAGCAGCACTGCGTGAATTCGAAGAAAAGAAGATCGAGCTCAAAGAAAATATACTCAATGAAATGCGTGAAAGGAGGAAGCAAATTGAAATCGAACGGACAAGTTTGGATCTAGCATCAGACAATACAGAAGTCAAGTCTGTCTCTACCCGTAAACTTCGTCGTCGTCCGAATGAGCCGCCAGCTCCTACCCCTGAAAAGCGGAGAAAGCCACCCCAATCCCAAATTACCTTTCTACTAGACGACCATGAAATTGAGCAGGACCTCGTCGCAATTTTCAACGCCACTGCTTCAGCTCCCAGTAAGAAATCAAGCCTGGAACCCGGTTCAAGCGGAACTTCCCGTGCAAGATCAAGAACACCCTCACCCGTCATGAACACTGATATTAGAATTGAGGATGGGAAACTATTCTTCGAGAAGCGGTGGTTCCACCGTGGGCAACAGATTTATCTGGAAGGAAAGGACACCCCCCTTACAAGTGCAGTTATAAGTGGGATAAGTGGGGATACAGTTTGGGTTAGGAAGGGTGGAGATACTAAAATCCGTGTGACACTTTCACATTTGATCAAAGGCAGATACTCAGTGAAGCGACGTGCATGATAATTGCTTGGCGTTAGTATTACGGTTTTTTAACCGAAATTCCCCAGTTCAACATTTTTGTTATTATTGACAAAGTAATTATTTTTTGATCATTTCTAAGGTTAGACGTTTACTTTAACTAAACGATGTCTGTGTTATATATTTCAATACTGTAACAGTAACTCGTGAGGTAGTAGTGACTAGATAATTATGACTTTAAAAATTTTAGCCTTGGAATTAGAATAATAGCACTACATACTTAATCATGACAAGCAATGGGTCAGAACGAATCAACCAGGGGAGTGAGACATGTTAAATACAATCTGTGTCCATAGTGAGCTATTGTTATTACTGAACTAAAATTTTCTTTTCAATTTTCAGTATTGTTTTGAAACCCATATCGCATTGGCTGGACTCTTACGTCACTTGGCATTTTTTCTAACCTCCTTCTTCATTGTAATCAAGCTGAGCGTTTAATGTCAGTAGGACTGAGGTGAAGCGATAAAATTTATGGACTTCGGAAAGCGTTGCCTTGCGTGCAACCAAAATACTGGGAGCAACAGTATAATATATAGCTTGAATATTAATTCATGCTAAAATGCTTCGTCTGTATAGGGATGACCATTTGAGGTATGACAGAAAAAAGGGTGAGAAATCCTCAACAAAAGTTAATAAGATAAAAATAGATCATTCTGTCAAATTATAGGACCTCCTTTTACTGGGCTGCATAAAGCTCCTTTTTCTTAGAAGTTCATTATAGAAAATATACCTGTAAACTATGCAGGTATGCATACCTGTCCTGGGCTGGGATGCCTACCTGTAAAAGTGTAGTAGCCGTTTAACTCTACCAAAACGTAGACAAGATTTTATCTTTCTGCGTGGGTAATGAGTTGTAAAAATCAGAATTAAGCCGGAATCTGACGAAATTCAGGATATAAGAATTTTCACTGATGACCGGCCACAAATTCCTTCCGTGTCATTTTTGGCGTCATTCTTATCCCACTATACACAATCGGCATTATTGACACTGAGGTTTTTGTGGTTTGTTTCTAAATTACTACGAAGAAGAAAAAAAGGCGTAGGAGTAGGATATCTAGCTGCAAAGACAATAGGATCATCTTCTTGGGTCGTACTAATCACTTTCTGTTTTTTTTTACTCCAAAAAATTAACATCTCCATCATCCCATCCTCCCATCGCAGGAGAGAAGAGGGAATTTTTTTATGAAAAATCAACTGGAAGAGGCACGGGTCGTCATTCTTCAATTCAAGAATTCAAGGCTAAACAGGAGGAGATACGACACGAATACAAGTAATTGAAAAATGGAATTCTGATTCACAGTGAATTTAGAGAGGAAGTGGAAAATTAGCAAAAGTGTTAAATTGGGAATCTCCCATGTAATTGAGGAAAAAGTGGTAAATACTGCTGCCGTTGGTTCTGGATCATAAAAGGACATCACCGTAACCCTTGACCGTAACCGTGTAACTCTCTAGGTTAGTTTTCAGTTTTGTAAGTTTATGCTGTAGAAAATGTTGGAGGCCTCGATGGAAGGGTATCGGTGGGATGGAGAATGATTAGTGAATAAGAATGTATAAACTGGACCTAATGAATTATTAATCTCGGCTGAGCCATTAATCGAGTAGATGGGGAGGGTTAATCGCTTTGCGTGATTCGTTGTGGCCTCGAAGCTTGTTTGTTGAAGTGATTGAAATGCTGGGTATCAATCAAGGAGTTTTGGAACTTAAGATAATTAGACGATTTTCTGAGTATAACTTGTAATTTTGGTTTTTTGCAGGAAGCCTCTCCCATCAGCGAAGGAAGGGGAAGGAAGGATCAGCTGTCAGTAATTCGGTGCCCTGAGCAGGCTTTGTACCGGAACTCACTCAGTTATTAGATGGCTATGGAATAAAGCTAACAGCGAAGGGAAGTTCTAGTCATTCTCAGACTGTATTGGGCAAACCTGGGTTGAGCTTGATCTCTGTGTAACTTTAAGAGTACGTAAGTCGTACGAAAGACTATAGTCCTTCCCAGTTTTTATCAAGCTGTTTTTGTAAGGATCGCTATGAAGGATCGCTGGTTCTTAATTATTCTAGATGCAAATTGACTTTAGTTAAACTGAGAAATGAAGCCTGAAGAAATTAAGTCGAAAGTTGAAAATGGGAAGGCTGAATCAGAGTCCGGTGCTAGTGTGTCAGATCCAGTTGAAAAAGCAGTGGAAGCAACTGAAGGTTCGATCTCGAAAAGGAAAGGGAAATCCTGGTTAAAAGATATTGGGACTGGAATGAGAACGCTTCGCCTTCGGAGGCAAGGGAGTGGAAAGAATGAGAAAGTACTGGAGACTTTAGGTGGTGCAACTGTGAACACTGAATCTGAGGGAACGAGCAATTCAACAGCCAATGGGAAAGACCATCCACCACCACCCCAACTACCACTACCTCCTATACCCACAGATTCACCTGTACGGTTCCGTCCCACCCTCACCTTCAGTCAAGACGTTACCCAAAGCCAAGAAGAAGAAATCTTCAGATTCCCCTACTCAGAAGAATCACACTTCTCGACTAAGCCTACACGGAAGCAAAAGTAAATCCAAGAAGATGAATGGCAATAGTAGTACTATCAGTACTAATGGATCTGCACCACGTGAAAGTTCTAATCCCGCTGGCCGTAACTCTGCCGGTGAAGCAGGTGAAAACTCTGGTAAGTTTCCGAGAGTGGAGACTGGCAACGTGCGGTTTTTATTGATCTGTGTTCTAAAAAAAATTCTGAGTTGGTTTGGTGAGCGATCAATACAAGCCGAGTTGGAGTATCTCTCGGGAGTATGTCATGAACTGGATGAGGAAAGCTTCCTCTAACTTTCATTCATCTCCCCTTCTGTACAAATGCATAGGGAAAAAATTCATTTTTCTTTCTCATTTAAACTAGCCTTGATTTTCTCTATTTTGCTTTCCTGTTTTACTAGACCAGCTGTATGCAACGGTTAGGGAAAATTCTTTGCCGTAAAAGTGTTGGTGTCTCGGCATGTCCAGTAGGCACAAAATTCGAGTATCGTTTCCTTTATAAGTAGCAGTTCTACTATTCTTTGTGCATTCAAACTCATTTCAAAATTCAAAATGTTACCTATTCAAACGCTACGTAGGAGAGCGAGATCCATTGAAATCTACTTGTAAGAAGCTCCTGATTACCTAAACATAGATTACCTTAATTTTTATTTTTGCTGTTATTAATTCTCCTCTGAAATATTTTTTCTCAATTTATTTTCAGATAAAGCGGATCCGGCTCGTTTCATTGGGGAAGGTCTGTCATTCAAGGCAAAGTTGATAGGAATACTGGAAGTGTCAGGCCCTAGAGGAGATCGAATATGTCAAGAAGCACTTTCAGAACTGAAAATGGCTGTGAAGGCGGCTGGAGAGCATAAACAAAAAGTCACTATCCATGTAGCCCTGGACGGCCTCAGAGTCAGAGATGAAAAGACTGGGGTAATTTTTTTAGTAGATTCGAGTTTAATTAAGATTAGTTGAAAAAGTCTTGACTTTTTTTTATTTTTGACAGGATTGCCTTTACCACCATCAAGTGCACAAAATTTCCTTCATTGCACAAGACTTGACTGATACGAGAGCATTCGGATATATTTTCGGATCACCAGACACCGGGCATCGCTTCTTCGGTATCAAAACTGAAAAATCTGCGAGCCAAGTTGTGATGTCGATGCGGGATTTATTTCAAGTTGTCTTTGACTTGAAGAAAAAGGAAATTGAGAGAGCAAAGCAGCAGTTGGAAATGCAACAAAAGTTTCTGGCGACTAGAGCAGCGGAGACAGCGAACAAGGTAGGATATGCGGTACTGCAAACATGATTTATGCGTATCGTTTTTAAAATATCTATATAATTATTTTTATTCCAACGACGTCAGTTCTGTAACCTTGAATACAAAGGTGGCGGAGGGAAAGCGGAATTTTTCATTAATTATTAAACAGTTTAACGCATAAATTATTTACATTTTTGGCCCTCGCTTTATTCCTGTCAATAATTCAATTTTATCGATAGAGCTTCTATCGATTTCATTTTGATTGACAAAATGATGAGTCCTGGAATTAAAAGACGGCTCATTATAGGCACGACTGTTTAGTAATTTGCTGACCTCTTTTTTTCAGACATCTCACAAATCCGGCATTGCCGAGACGTATATCGACGGCGCCTGCTCTCTTGGAAATTCACAGTCCCAACATGAGAGCAAAGCAGCAGTTGGAAATGCAACAAAAGTTTCTGGCGACTAGAGCAGCGGAGACAGCGAACAAGGTAGGATATGCGGTACTGCAAACATGATTTATGCGTATCGTTTTTAAAATAGACCTCTTTTTTTCAGACATCTCACAAATCCGGCATTGCCGAGACGTATATCGACGGCGCCTGCTCTCTTGGAAATTCACAGTCCCAACATGTAGCATCTGCTCCAGCAGAGGCTGACCTCCTTAATCTCGAAGTGGAATTGACAAGCCTGCAAGAAGGACTGGACAATATTCACAGTACTCTAATCGACACTGCCACTTCTCATACAAGTTTCAATCGTGGGAGCACTGCGTCCATTTCCAGTGACCCAATGAATCCAAGCTCCGCCTCTTTCAACAAATACAACCCTCCAGTAAATAATACCAGCTTCTCGAGCCATCAAAGTGTAGTCAATCAGATGCCATCGTACGTCAATGCCACTTCAAGCATGACTGACCCGTTTGGAGATTCATTTGCTTCGTTTGATCCGAGTAACAATTTGAGGCAGGACGCACCATCGTTTCAAGCTGATCCTTTTACGCAAGTTGACCCGTTTGCGGCGACGAAGTTTCCGTCAGGTGGTTTGGATTCTGGGGAATTCTTTTCTTCAGATCCTTTTGAGACGCCGGTTGGAGGGACTTTTACGTACCCTGATTCAGACAGGAAAACCATTAATCGACAAATATCTATTACGAGTAACTCATCTGATGTATCATCGGGAAAAGCCAGTCTGGGCCCAGACTTTTCTTTGGGACGTCCATCCATGACCTCAACTACTACTACCTCCGGTCCTTCACCAAGTTTTAACAAATCAGAAGGGTCCAATCTGAGTTTTGCTGCGAACTGGACTGCGTCTTTTGACGATGTAAGCAAAAAAAATCGACTCTAAGTTTTGACTTTGCGTTTTTGACTTAGTTGTTTTTATTCCAATTATACTATTTCCAGAGTTTTGGATCTGCAAATGGAAACGTTTCTAGGAGCAATGAAAGTGGGAGCCTTTTCACAGATTTGGATCCACTTGGAACTGGAAGAGTCAGACCTTTTATAGATCGAAAGGATTTTTTTCATGATCTCAAGAATCCTCCTAAGAAAGACTCTGAGTGAAATATCGACTCCGCCCACCAAGCCAAAAGAAACTATCGCTCTACAGCCTATCCAGGATCCTTCACTACCGCTCCCTAACTCCTTTTCTACTCATTTTAACCCTCCTGGAAATGGTGATGCCGAGTCACTGGTAAAACTTCCCCCACCTAAAACTGACATTCATCTTCGGACTTCTTCAATTCGGGCTCCGCTTTCTGAGGATACTCCACCCAGTTATAGTCCTCCCCCTCCTCCACAACAATCCCCACCAGTTACAAATGCTTCAGTTACTCCCTCTGTCTACTTCGTGAATTCCCCTCCAAAGCAAGAGCACACCTCCCTCAGTCAAGAAATCACCACAACTCCTTAGGAATATGACGATTTCTTCTGCCGGTAGCCCAAACTCAACGAGCCCGATGACACTCCCAAGATCATCTATACGACTCGCCAAGAATAGTACAGTTGACATCATGACCAGTGAGGAAATTCCGAATTTGATACCACCTCCTCGTCCGCCGCACACAATATCAACTACCCAACTTGCCGGTCGAGTTTCTTCAGTTCTTCCCACGGCTCTTCCCCGTCCACACTCAGGAGGGGAAGGAAAGCGACAGTTATCGTCATCATCATTTCAGTCTACTGTGGCACCAGAGCCACCTCCTCGTCCACTGTCTACTCGGAATGAGCCTTTTCTCTCCCCACCACCACTCCCACCGAAGAAGCAAGCGGTGGAGCCATTGCTTTCAAACCCACTCATCAATAAATATTCATATAACTCCCTCAAATCAAATACAAGTGGTTCTGGAGAACAGAATAATTTACCTCTTCCCCTTCCCTCAAGGAAAGGAACCCAGCCTAACAATACTAATAGCAATACTCAAACTCAGCCACCACGCTATGCATATCCCGGTGAGAACACTCCAGCAGCGATTCTACCTCCACCCCTGGGTCGCTACGCCACTTTGCAAGAATCGCCAGCATCTGCCACCAGTCTATCTACTTCAAACCTCGTAAACTACAACAATCAACCGGATTTGTCAATGGAAGCGGCGCTGAACCAAGTGGCTTCTCTCAGCTTGGCCCAATTAGCAGGACGACTCCAAATTCCTGTAGAGAAGCTCAGTACTTGTACCATACAAGAATTGGCAATGAAGCTGATGGTGATGAATTTGAAAGAACCAGAGACAAGTTCTGGGAGTTTAAAAGCTCTGCCCATGTCGTTTGATTCCAATTTCGTGGAAGGTGATGTTCCAGATAATGATTTTTCAACGGCCTCCGCTCCGCCTGTTTTCACAAAGGAAAGTTCAAGGCCTCACCAAAACCAATCGAATGTGGCGGGAAGCGGTTCAAAGCAACCGTCAAGCTATGACAGGTATGCCGTTTTTCGGGAACTGGCTGAATCTGACGCCACGGGTTTCAGTCTATCTGGGTCGCAGCCATCACTAGCGGCTGCTGAAGAGGAAGATGACGAGCAGCGATCCCGAACTCTGACGTCAAGGGAGTCGTCGAGTGAGAAAACACTCCAGGCGGATTTCGATGGTCCAAACGGCCTGAGTACCATGGATGATGTCACAGACGCCAATTTCTCTGATGGTGAGGATGAGAAATCAGGACTCTTTGACGAAGTTGTCGATTTAAACCTCAAGACAGAGTGGGCTACTTTTGACACCAACTTTGACGACCAGTTTGTTCCCCTTTCAACAGCATTTAGTAAATCAGAAGGAAGTCCATGGGACTCCGATGTCGACAATAACAAAAATGATTTCGGCCCATCAGAAACTGTTAGCCAGACATTGGAGAAAGATAACCAGATTCTAAGAATTAAATCTCCGAAATCTGATCCAGAGCTAGACCCCTCTTCTCAGTTTGATTTCAAGTTATTTGAGAAGCCCTTGATTTCTACTGACCCAACCGGAACTACGAAGAAATAGTCATCAGGGTATGGAGCTCCGTCCCCAGGAGTCTGTCGACACATTCCAGCGTCAGAGCTCTGGTTCGTCCAAGCACAGTGAGAAGAGCCTAGGGAATCCGTCATTCTCATCAAGAAATATCACGACGTCGGAATACTCGGATTCTGGGAAAGAGCGAGAGAGACAGCATGGCAGGAATCGTCGTGGAGATTGGAATGGTGATGATAAGCGTCGCCCTGACTCAAGAGAGGGCGGACGAAGAAGATACTCGAGAGAGTATTCTGACGAAGAAAGACCAAGAAGACACAGAAGATACTACTATGACGATGAGGGTGAAGAAAGAGGTGGTTCAAGGTCACCAGCAGAGAGGCGACGAGGAACTCACCATCGGAGAATGCTAGACGATGAGGCTGATGATTACTCAACCTCGAGTCGTCATAGTCAGTCCCACAGTCGTCCGAATCGGCACAGTGGTGGTAATTCTAGTAAATACCATAGTCAAAGCCTATCAAGGAGAGAACGAGATCGAGACGTAAGATCCGGCCGACGCCCATCGGAAACTGATAAATACTCCAATCATGAAAGCGATTTTGATGACTCGTACGAGGATGAGAGAGAGCGACGGAGAAATTCCGGGCGGGGAAGTAGTGGCTACCCGAGAAGTGAAAGAGAAGTGGGTGGACCTAGGCCTGTGAGTAGCGGCGGGAGTGGGAGTGGTATCCGGAGTCGTAAACCTCGGTACCGGGACAGCTCCCGAGATTATTACTACTATCATCAGCGGAGGGATCTAGCCTATCATAAGGATGGGAGGAGCCGCCATGGAAGAAGTCGAAGAGCCGAGGATGACTATGAAGATGGTCTCTCAGATTACTCTGGAGAAGAAGTGTCCCAGTCTTCAAGAGTCCGTGGAAGACGACGCGGGGAGAGGGAGAGAGAAGTATCGGGCGCAGTACCCCAACTCCGCATCCTGGGACAGTGAGTCACCACCTTCAGGCCAAGACGAGGGTGATATTGGGAATATGACGAGAGGATCTCGATTGCGTCGTTCAGACGTGTCACCACGCCCAAGAGAAAGAGACCACGATCCTAAAGACCGAGAACGCCCCTCATCCTCGTCATACCATGGAGATAGAACAGACGGAAGTAATCGGAAAGGATTTCGCTACCAAAGTGAATCAAATCTTTTCCCTAACAAATCTGCGAAACTAAGTGCTAGTGAATTCCAGTTTGAAGACGAATTCATGTCATCTCCGTATGAGAAAAGGGTTTCACCTAGCAGTAGTGGAATTACGCCTGTGCCGAAGCCAACCTCTGAAACAAGTAGCAATAAAACTGACGGGAATTCATCAGTTAAAAGTAAACTGTTTGCGGACCCGCCACGTCAACTCCCTCCTGAATCACCTTTTGAAGATAATTTTGTAGCTGAAAATAGTGTATTCTTCCCTGCTAATTTCTCAGTAGCAGCAACTGCAGAAGAAATTCCCATCGCAAAACCCCGTACTGGAGGAAGAGGGGCGAATGGCCCGCAAAAGCCATGGAAGAAGTCGAAGAGCCGAGGATGACTATGAAGATGGTCTCTCAGATTACTCTGGAGAAGAAGTGTCCCAGTCTTCAAGAGTCCGTGGAAGACGACGCGGGGAGAGGGAGAGAGATTTCTCAGTAGCAGCAACTGCAGAAGAAATTCCCATCGCAAAACCCCGTACTGGAGGAAGAGGGGCGAATGGCCCGCAAAAGTCTGCATCTTCCAGTGAGAAGTCAAATGATTCGTCACCAGAAGTTGAGAAAAAGATTCCAGCCGTTGAAACACGACCCAAAGAGACTCAAATGATCCAAGTTATAAGGAAACCCATCATCAGTGACACCATTCATGAACTTCCAGACTCAGAAATGAAGAAATCGGATTCATTCAATATTTTCGAAAGAGAGAAGGATCCGTTTGCTGATGATGACTTTTTTACCTGATCACAGGGGAAAATTCAAGGTAAATCATGCTATAAAATAGGCGCAATCCAAAGATCCGAATTAGGCGTATCATTTAATCCAGAAAAATTAAAACTCATTTTTGCGAATTTCCAGACCCCGTCTTGTGCCATAACTAGCTGAAGGAATCCTGGAAAAAATTCTAGACTCGAATCAACTTTGAACAAATGGAAGTATGTTAATCAAGACCAATCAGTTTTTAGACGATTGCTTTTAACGTAATTAATTTCGTGGTGCCGACTCGTTTTATACTCAATAGTGTCTCAACTTCTTCGATTTTAAATCTCGTTAATTTCAATTTTCTTCTTTTTTCTCCTAAAAAATTAAACAGAGTACCTAAGGCCAGTTTTATCCAGTTTTACTACAATATTAATGAACTACTGAGGTATGATTCTTTTAAAAAAAAGTAGATCAAGCATGCCAGCATTTAAAAAGTATTCATCTCATAAAGTAAAAAATTAACTAACCTTTCTAGTTTGTAAAATAGCAACACGTCTTCGAAAATTAAACGCTTCTATTTCTAAATACTTATTCCTGGGCTACGGATTGTCTGTAAATTCCTAGGATTTGTCTATTATTCCGAGCGAGCGGTAGTAACTCACATAGGGACGAGAAATGGAGCATCACTAACGAGCTTCTTGGCTCCAACACAAGCTGTAATCCAATCTTCCTTTAAAACTGGAGCTGAAGTGGTAGGGCGCTGATGACCTCCGTCAAGAAGAATCACGTGCGTGACTTTTCTTGAGCTCGTCTTTTCCAGTACTGATCCACCGTAGAATTCAACATACGCTGATAGTGCTGGATCAATGGACGGAGAGAAGGCAATTTTGCAGTTCCGGAAAAATGAATAATCAATATAGTTTTCCTCCGCCTGCATCATTTCCTTGATTTCTGTCATCAAAGTAGCTTCCTCTTCAGTATCTTCCTTTTCTGGACTGGTTCCTTTGGTTGCAACTTTCTCTAGCAGTGCTCCGAGTTCTTGAACAGATAGCTCAGTAGTAAAGGAATCTCCATAAGTCGTCGTACACTTCGCCGAGTGCAGCCTTTGTCTCCTCAGATGCAAAAATCAGGTCTTCTGGAACGAAGCTCTTGAGTTTCTTAGCAGCGATGCATCTTTTAATCCAAGAGTCTCCACGAAGGATATCCTTTCCATGTGACTTCTTATTCTTAACAGTCTCCGTCTCTCTCTCAGCGATGATCGCAAAGGTGTCGTGGGTGGGATTCATCACAATTTCTCCGCCGTGGTTCTTGATCGTGTCCCACATAGCTTCTTTCCACTCCACAGTTCCGATGACGACGAAAACTTTCCCCTGGAAAATATTGGGCCCTACAACTACGTTTGCCTTGCTGTTGTTACCACCAGCACCACCGACGGCTTGTTTAATCGCAAGAAGCTTTGAACGAGAAACAACAGTCTTCTTCGCTTTTGGCTTTGAAGTTTTCGCACGTGAGGTAGAGGGGATGGGTTTCAACTCACGAGCTTGCTTACGCTCATCTTCTGAAGAACTGTCAAAATTGAAGGGTACACGCTGCTTCTTGGGAGGTGAGCTGGACTGCGCGGAGGGTCCTCCTCTTTTAAGGACAGTCATTTTCCCTTTATGGAGTGAGAGGCGAAGATCGTGAAATTCTGCAACGGTCATTGCTTCATTCCACGGCTTATCCGTTCGTACGCGGGAGACAATAGGGAAGCGGAGGTAGTATCCGAGCTCGAGGTTTGTCGAAGCCACAATTTCTGAAGCATTCATTTCGACGATGACGGAGTCCTTCGGATCGATGAAAAGGTCCGGTCGCTTTCCCTTTAATTTGATTCCAGGTATTTCAGTAGAAACGAAACGCGGTTTCAACAAATTGATGATTTCAGCCCTTTCCTTATAGTTAAGTCGTCCAAACCCGACTCTGGCCACAGGGCAAACTTCCTGAATTAAAATATCAAAGAACAAATGAAATGAAGAAAATGAGAACGAAGGCGAAAAGCGAAGCAAAAAAATAAAAAATAAAATAAGAAAAAAAAAATGTAAAAAATTTATTTTTCATGATTACTCTGTTTTTGATCAAGACTTTCTCTGCAAGAGCTTCAGCTTCAAATAATATGGCCCTTTTTGCAATGGATTTTGCTTTCTGTAGTCAGCGACAAACACGGAGACAAAAAGCTCAACCGTCAGAATTTCCTTATATGCTTAATTAAGGTTATAAGGAAACTGCATCTCTACTCACCTTGACCTTAGTGTTTCCGTCCAAAAGCCCTAGAAGGACTTTTGATATACGTCCTCCTCGGCGACTCCTGTCTGCATAATATGCTCCAATTATCAGTAAGTCCAAATCAGTCACACGACGCCCCGCCACAAACTGTAATACAGAAAAATAGTTAAAACTGTCATCAATAATAATATGAAGGATCATTAGCGACTGCAAAGTTCGTACGTCAGGTTTAAGTTTGAGCCAGGTCCGTTTCCTCTGTCCGGGTTCATATGGTGAGTTAAGATCCTTGATAATAATCCCTTCCTCGCCATTCTCTTGCGCTTCATCCAGCAGCGCCATCACACCATCCAAGCTCTCACATTGCTTCTGTACACTAATGGTAATTACAGACTCTTTGGGAATAAGAATTTTCTTGAGAAGATCCATGCGATGAATCAAGGGCTTATCACAAATTGAGGCACCGTTGTAGAAAACCAGGTCCCAGGCGATGAATACTGGACAGTGAGTATCTTTCGGACGGAGCGTCTTTACGTCAATCTGATTACCTTTTGCGGTGAAGCTCTTGTTGTGGCGATTATAGGCCATCATTTCACCGTCTATGATGAAGGATGGCACGTGAGAACGCTTAGAGATCTGATCCTTGAGTTGAGGGGTGAGGGTCTGGTTGAAAATGTTGTACTCGTGACCGTTACGGGAAAAATATCTGAAGATTAATTCCCCGCCCTCACGTCGCTCGAAGTGGATTTGAAAGCGCTCTCCGTCGAACTTCGTCTCAACGAGAAATGGTGGTGGCGGCAGAGTGAGTGGTTCCTTCTTTGTAGTGCTGATTATTTCATAGGAAGGAAGTTCGGACGTATCCTCATCAGCATTTGCATTTTTAATGTCGAGCCTAGCACATAGCATGGATCTGAATCTGGAGAAGAGTGCAACCTTGCCAACTGACGACAGATCAGCATCTGGATCATTGCAGCTTAGACAAACCTTGGGACAGAATTCGCTATTTTATACAGAACTAAAAGCCGAGATTTAGGACTTACCTCCTCTAAGCTTAAAGTGTCAAGGAGCTCATTTGCTTCAGGATGAATCAAGTTCAATATGCTCGACTCACGAACGCCCAAATCCATTTTCTTTAATATGATCTTGGCCAGCCACTTTCCTTCTAATGGCCCCAAACACATCAGAAACCGCTGAAGTACCTTCTTTTGCTTCTCCATTGTCACTTTCTCATCCTCCTCATCATCCGTGTTCCTCGCCAGCTGATCCAGTACTTTGTGAAGTTCTGTTAACATAGACATAGATATAAAGATCATAAGCGCAACTTACACAATGAACCCGTACCACTACTTACCATAAACGCTTGGTCCACCTCCAGGGTCAGTATGACTAAACCTTGACTGGAGTGCACTGTAAATTAATGAGACAATATCCCCTGCCATTTCTCCAGCAATCTCAGGTTTCTTGTAGTTGTACAGCTTCCTCCCGTCAGGAGACTTCTTATCAACTCCAATAATTTGAGCAAACATGCGACCGAGGACGACGTCTGCAATCCCATACGAAGCACGAGAGCGATCACGACTTGGGCAGAGAATACGAACCAGACAGTAAATACTATCACCCTGTAATCGGAGGAGCAATCAGAAAATTAGCTACTGGTACTGTATACAGCATAATCATAGATTCTAACGCTTATAATTTTGCTTATTCCTTACATTGGCGGCATTTGGGTCAAGGGATCCGTAACTCTCTCTGAAGCTTTGCCGGAACTTCTGAAAGAACCTTTTCAGGATCTGGAGTCTTTCAGGATTCAGAGCAAACATGCGACCGAGGACGACGTCTGCAATCCCATACGAAGCACGAGAGCGATCACGACTTGGGCAGAGAATACGAACCAGACAGTAAATACTGTCACCCTGTAATCGGAGGAGCAATCAGAAGATCAGCTACTGGTACTGCATACAGCATAATCATAGATTCTAACGCTTATAACTTTGCTTATTCCTTACATTGGCGGCATTTGGGTCAAGGGATCCGTAACTCTCTCTGAAGCTTTGCCGGAACTTCTGAAAGAACCTTTTCAGGATCTGGAGTCTTTCAGGATTCGTTTTGGACGTAGCAATCTTCTCACAGACTCGAACAAGGTTAGCAAACGGAATATCCTTCGAGAGGGCACCTGCTGCAGCGCCTTCTCCAGCGTCGACGACAGCCGCTGCATCTTCCATGTCGATTGACAAATTGTTCAGCAGTTACTCCTCATAAATAACACAAAAGGACAAAAATGGTTAATCTACAGACGAAATGAGGAATTGACCTTAGCCCGTTATTCCACTGACATGCTTGACCTTTGAAATCGGAAAAAATTAGCTGCCTCTTCATCTGCCCCTGCCCGCTTCTACTCTCTGTTTTCACTTTTTATTTTTCGTACTCGAACTGGTGAAAGAAACGCCCATGCCTCACATGCCTCAAAATTAAATAAAATTAATTCAGTGTCTCGAAAACTAAAGTTAAAATTGAAAAATTAAATTAAGAAAATTTAATTTAAAAATTTAAATTAAGAATACTTAATTCAATTTAATTTAATGCTAGTATTAATGAATTGCTTTCGCCCATTCCCTAGCGCTTCCTGATAGGTGCTTCCTGATGAAAAAAAGTTAGTTTCTAAAGATTATAAAATTCAGAATCATTAAAAAATTAGTTTGGAATTTTGCATTATGTATAAAACTGTTGCATGACTCCTGAAACGGAAAATTTTGGATTTCCTCAGCCTTTCCTTTTCAAAATCAGAATTCGTAGTCCCATTTAACTCCGTTTTAGTACAGGGAATTCCATGTCCGGTGGAGGGGATGAATTATTTGCATTTTGAGGCCTGATCTCTTGGACCTAAAATAATCGTTATTCCAGCAATTAATATAAGAATGGAATAAGAATGAGGATAGGAACATAATCCCGTGGATTGAACCTTGGACTTGTCCGATGCGTCCAGAGTGGGACATGGCCCAGCGTCGCCCTCTACCCCTTTGCTCTTTTTTGGATCTGAAGCTAAGGCTAATGCCAGTTGGTAAGTACGATCTTCTGAAAGATCAATTTGTTTCGGTGGCTTCGGGGCGAGCTTTTCAAATACCTCCAGGGTCTTCTTGGACAACTCAAACTGGTAAGTGGTCACAACCCGGTCTATTAATTCTTTACTTAACTTTGACAATTTGTCCAAGCCTTCCAAACTCTTGTCCTCACCTTCAAAAAAAAAAATTTCAAAGCCTTAGACCATGAAATGCTCCGAGGATAAGGAAAAGACTCGAAAACCAATGAACAGAGTTACCTATTAATCCGTTTAATGTATAGTAGGTTTCTGTTTTTGCTGATCAGTTGGAAATTTTGCCATGGTTGTCGGAAAGTCTCACCGAGGTTTTTTAAAAAAAAGGCTTCTTCTTGTAAAGTTTGAAATGAAACTGAGGTGAAGGCTAATGCTCGAGAGGATCTTTTTATACCCTGGGGCCGCAACCCTACAAATAGCCTACGGTAGTTCAATATGGACTGAGCTCGATGCAAGGGAGACTTGGAACTGGAATTTCAGCGTGGATCTCTGATCCCTGATTTGGGGGGTCCTTGTGTGTATATGGAGGTCCAATGGATGGCTAGAGGGGTCTTAAAGGGGTGGGGGTGTATTTCCAAGCGTCTTATTTCTATTCGTCAAAATTCAAAAATTCCATAAGGATTTAGCCTTGAAATTCTGTATGTCAAAGGTATCCTTGTGGAAAATTTCAAATAAATCTCGTAATCTCCCGAAACCGAGGACTGGCAGAAAATTGACACCATGGAAAATATTGTTTTTGGTCTATCCTGACAAGATGTGGGAGCAGCCTTTTTTTTATTCAATCAAAGTATACCTACTTTGAATTGATCCTGTTCTGACGCTGATGAGTTTAAGACAGTCACCTTCTTATCGGATTTTCATGAGCCGTGCTTGATGTCTAGCAAAAAAATAATACTGAGCCCTACATATCCATTCCTTCTAGTAAAAAAATAAATGTATGAAAAGACGACGACAAAAAATCCCAATTTCTAGAATAAAAATTTGATTTGTTTATTTTGTTCTAGCTAAAAAGAATTTGAACAGAACTTGAAAAAAACTTTAAATTGAAAAGACTATACTTGAATCTGTCTTAGGAAAGTCGTATTACCTTGAAAATTGTAACTTGAAAAAAAAGGAAATGTATGTAATAGGAAAAAATCTCGAACACCATGATGAGTCTTGCTTTCATGATTAATTCTCTGGAGGAGCATTCTGCCCACTGGCATGAGGTGAGAATACGGTCCACCGTGGAGCAAGGTTCCTATTACCAGCAGAACCAGAGGCGACAGCTGGGCTAGTAGGCTCACTTACAGGAACAGAGACAACATCTGGGCTAGTAGCCTGAATTGCAGGATCAGAGACGACAGCTGGGCTAGTAGGCTGATTTTCCATCTTCTTCACATAGTAGAGATTGTGGTATTCAATCTGAGGTCCCGGGGCTGTAGAATAGTCAACAAATTCTTCCTCGAAATCCGGAGTATCAGGTCCTCCCTTCAAATAATCCAGAGTGAGAGTCGTATCAGCTCCGCTGCCCTTCTTCTCCATGACACGGGCCTCCTTGTACTCAGACAAACCTGGACTTCCTCCACACATAGTCAAAATCTGGAAACAGAAAAAAATTAATAATCGCTGCGTGAATCCCAAAATAAAGGCAGGGCGAAACAGAAACAGGAGCGAAACAGTGAGAACGACAAAATAAGATCTTGTACCTTGAAAGCAATAACGTCCCCCACAGAGATGTCTTCAGGATTATCAACGGGCGGGGCATCCTCGTAGTCTGAGTCACTCTTTTCAACTTTATCCTCAACTTTGCTAATTGACTTCTTTTCCGCTTCGTCTGGCTTCTCTTCGGTCTTCATCTCAGTATAAGTCCGAATTTCTGATGTGACAGTGAGAATGGAAGCTCCTCGCCTTCCCAATTTCTTACGTCCGTATTGTGCCAAGGGCGCCAGTGCTGCCAATGGTGCCAGTACTGCTGAAACTGGTGATAAACTTGTTTCACGATGTCCCATCTCAGAATTTCCACTCTCAGCGTGTCGAGTCTCAGAATGTCCAGTACGATTCTCATCAGCTGAAGGACTTTGAACGCCTGGCGTCTCGTTTTCCTTGCCGTGGGCAGCTTCAGAGGTAGTTGCAGATAATTTGAGAGGGGTATTCTCGTTGATAATCCGGTTAGCCATGGCACGTCGAATTCTGTCACGTCGTTTAGCTGAGCGTGTGAGAATAGGCCTGACATCGGTTTCATCAATGGATGGTCCCAACTTCTTCTCTGTCTTATCTTCTTGGTTCCGAACCCGAATTTTGCGAGGGGGCTCAGCAACATCCTGCTTAGTATTTTCTCCATGACCATTTGGAACTTG
>JABASM010000380.1:0-24240 GCA_019776545.1 Brachystomella parvula
TAACCAATCGCTTAGATACTTAATAGTGAACAACTAGGGACCCTAAGGAACTCTCATACAAAAAATCAAGTCAATCCGACCAGCCGTTGCTGAGATCTGTAGGTTCGGACGGACGTCCGGACGGCTGGACAGACATTGCATTCGCATGAATAGCGCTCGCGCTATTAATAATTGCTAGCTTTAAAGTTTGTGCGCACAAATGGTCTAGAGATAGAATAGAGACCGCGTACACTGGCAGCTGTGGGAAAGCACTGTAAGAAATTTTGAAAACCTGAAATTCTGTTCAAAGTGCTCTTTGAGATGCAGAAATTTCTGAAATTTTTGATTTAGTCTTTCAAAATTCGCAGTGAAGGAAAAAAAAAATTACCCTGAATTTCCCTGAAGAAGGTGACGGCAGGTAGGTCACCGAAAGCTCGGAATCTATAATTTCTACAATTCGCAATCCAGTAAGTCCGTTTAAAATGTCATCAACTCAAAAATTACCTTTTTGATTTTGTTTGCGTAGAACAAATTTTATTTTATTTTCTTTGCAGAAGCAGCAAGGATTTTCGCGAATACGTGTTAAGAAGAAAAAGTGTGACTGGACAAGGTACAAGGAGCGTCCTTCCAGATTCTTAGATTTTTCTTATTGGTACAGGGTTTTTGCATATTTTCCTTTGCAATTGACACCTCTCCTTACCCAATACATCCGAACATTTTACCATGAAGTTAATTAGCACACTTTGATTTTTCTCCGGGTGCTTTTCCTTTCCTTCGACCTTAATCATTCACACATTTTTTGGAATAGGATTTACTATAAGAAGAAGCTTCTGCTGGGAAACCTTCGACACACGATAAAGGATCCTTCCCCATTAAAGTCAGAAGCTTCAAAAATCATCACTTGGGTTTGAAATGAAGACCGCAGCGTATTTTCTCATTCTGGGAACGCTGATTGCTCTGGTCAGCTCCAATCCCATTGAAGATGAGAGTGAGCACTCATCCGAAGGTAGTTCTGAGGCAGCTACGTCCGATGATGCTGTAGTCAGTGAACCCGGTAAGCATTTCGTAGTCATAAAATTCCAGATTCAACTGACTCTGACAGAAGGATATTTTTTTGTTGAGCGCTATGTTAATTTTTCTAAATGTTGAACAGGAGTAGCACCGCCCCTCTTTTCCAACCCGCAATACCCGGATCCTACCACCATGGATGATGGAGAAGAGGATTTAAGCAGAGAAAAACGCCAAGGATTTGGTCATCACGGTTACAACCCTCACCGCCAACACTACAACTCTCACCACCACAGTTACAATCCCCACCAGCAGCGATACGGCAGCTATTACAGCGGAAGATATGGAGGGCATGCTGGCTGAAAAACCATTTCATCCCTAATGTCTAATAACTTGACTCCACGTCCTAGCTACTAAATCTTCTGGTTCAAAAAAATGGCTCGAATAAACATTCTTGCAGTAAATCTGGAATTGGATCACAAATGGGACGAGTTTCCGTTAACTTAGTACAGTGTGTCCCAAAAGATAGTATACCGGATATGCCCCTTTTTGAAAATTATTTAATCGATATTTCAAAACAACATTTTAGCAGTTTCACTTCAAGTATAATTTAGCTCTAACCTTAAGGACGAGGTGCGGGGTCGATGGAGCGTTGCGCAGCGATTGATTGTTTGTTTGGATGAAAAAGCATGCCGATGGCGAATTTTCAGTTTCGCAGCGCAAAAACTTCTTGAAAATCGGTTTAAAAATCAAAAAGGCGGTGAAGAAAGTGACCAAGTTGAGGTGCACTTTCTGGGGCAACGGGATACCTTGACGTCTTGGTGAAACTGTCGAAACGTAGGTAAGGTCTTCGGGAACAACTTCCATAAGCCAGAATTTTTGTTTTCTACCCTGTTTGTCAGATGTAGAGTGAAATCAAAATCTTGCTTCCAAATCGACAAACAGGGTTCACAAAACTAGGTGGTGCCACGCCCCTGCATTAAATATCGAAGATCTGGCTTAAGGAAGTTGTTGTGCATCGCTTTTTCTTTAATTTGACACATCCACAAACCTTCAAGACCCAGTAATTAGTTCAGAAAGTGCACCTTTAGTTTGTCGTTTTTCTCATGCTCTTTACATTGTAAACAAACCCCGCACCTCGTCCTTAAATCACAGCTTCATAGACGCCCTCCAAATCGCAGTGGCAAAAGCAAATGGAATCACTCACAAAAAGCTGTGAACTTCGTAAATCGTAAGATCGGAGCTTTTTCGCTTTAGTGAAAACTAAGCATTACACAAGAATGTTTCTCAGGAAGCCAAATGGAAATTAGCTATCAAAATCCATTTCCTCGTGTTCTGTATGATGTAAGTCGAAGCCAGATACACCTGCTTCTAGATTAGAGTTGAAGCAAATGTCACCGAATCCTGCAACAAGAGCTCGGCGGAGTTCATATTCCACATGATATCCTCCTGCGATTTTTGGCTTCTTCTCGGCTTGCCGAAGAAATGAGTACAGTATCCCCTTTTGATCTCTACTCCTTCCGACAGTAACGTGCTTTAAAGTATCCAACGTCGGTATAGGGGGTCCATTATTGATGATTTCGGGCTCAGCGTACTTGAATAATGTTTCCTCTGACTTTTTTGGAACTGGAAGAAATGTGCCGGTGTTAAGCCCTGTTGCTATTCCAGTTGAGAACTGCGGACGACTCGGTGGATCAACTCCGTGAGTTTTGATCATGTTAAGACGAGCAGTACTCTCCGCAAGGATTTCACGCTTCCGCCTCACAAGCTCATCCAATGCTAGGACCTGGCGATCCTCTTGCTTCTCATTTTGGGATTTATGTGTGGCAATTATGGATTCTGCGTCGGTATCTGTAAACATGAGATCGTCGATAAGTGCTTCCTTACTCTTCAGCTTCCTAAGTTTCTCTTCCTTCTCCATTGTACTGGATTCAAGTTGACGATATTCAGCAAGGAGCTTCTCTTCTTCTAACATAGCATCTAGCTCTAGCAGCTCAGGGTTTTGACGAGCTCGTGCTTTAGCAATCTGCTCACGGTTCTCTTTCTTGTACTGGTCTATCCGCTTATTTGTCTCTAAGACATCTCTATTGTGGACCAGGTTAAATACAATCGTTTCCACCTGCAAATTGTTTGTTCTCATATTACATCTGACTCATCCTTAACAAGTAAGAGGACCTAGGCCACCTCACCTCTTCCAAATAATCGTTGTATTCTCGAAGAGATCCAAAATCCATTTCTGTCTTACAGTAATCCTTCATGACCTTTCGGCGTATGTCTACATCCTTTTCCACAACTGGATCCTCAAAGAGCTGCAGACGAAATCCTACACGACGGAGCAAGATCCCACATTCTGGACAGGGGCCTGAGCCTAAAGTATTACCAGAATAAATTAACTAGCAAATATTCCTGCTACCAAGTACGTACGAGGTAGGTCATGAAAATGAAATTAGTACCTTTTGCAAATAGTAGCTCAATACAATTATCACAGAGAGCATGTCCGCACGTATTTACGAGCAACTTGATATTTGGATTTCTATACTTTGTAGTTTTACAGCGTGGACAGCCGACTTCGTCCATCTTCTCTTCTAAATTCCAGTAGCCAGTACCATGCAAACCTAAAACCCGTATCACTAAATTTGATCAAATCAAATACAAGTAGTAATTAAAACTGTAAAGAATTTTCTAAGGTCAAGGTAAAAATAAACGCAGACACAAGTTTCCAAAGTTCCAAAGTTATTTTCTGAATCTTCCGGGAATTTGGCGCATTTTCTCAGGCAAAATAGTTGGGGGCACGCCGATACGGAGCCTTATCTTCCGAATTTCAGTTCTGTTTTGCACAAACTTCTAAATTTTTTTTAAAACGGTTTCATCCTGATGGGGATGAAAAAATTTTCTTCTGGCATTTAATCTTTAGTTTCTCCTGGTAATTTTGAGCTTTTGCTTGACTGATTCGGCTAAGAAATGCCAAAGAAAATAAAATAGGAACTTAAAAGATTGATAAAATGATTTTTTCCTCGAATTTGGTGACCCGTAGGTCAATCAAAACTGCACGGGGGGCCCTGGCTGGAAAAAAACTTAAAGCTAGTGATCGCTTTCTATGAATCGATGTTCAGCCAATATTGTGTCAAACGGAAACGGAAGATTTGCTACGTCCGCAAAATAAACCCCGTTTCTTTAAAACGAAATTTCTGAGAAAAGTCAATTTTCTCAACGCTGTCCAGTCTATACAGGTACGGGTACAGGTGCGGGAGTTGGGGTACGTTCCGAGATTTCAGAGAAGCGTACAGTACGGGTGCGAGTACGTTTTTTTCCCTTTGGAAAAGCCGTACGGTACGGCGGACCTGTACGCCTTTAGGTGTACATGTGAGGAGTACGTCGTACACCGAATTGCGGACTGCGACGCTGTCATGGTGGTCGAAGCAATAACGGGCAGTGGGACCCCAAAAACTCTTGAAAGTGCCCAAATAGGTCAAGGCCACGGCGGACTACAACATTGAGCAATTTTTAAAGCCTTTGGTGGAAGTCCACCTTCCCTTACTTTACGGGTACGACGCGACAAAGGTCGCCATTCACCACGACACCGCGCATCCTCCCATACCGCCAGGAAAAAAAAAACAGCGTACTCAGCGGAAGTAGAGAGTAAGAATAATGGCCCAGTTATCATAAAAATTTGGAGATCCTTTTGGAGTCATCCGGGGCAATTCACCTTGATTATACGAGGCGGAGGCTCTTCCTATTGATTGACCTATGGGTCACCAAATTAGTGAAAAAGTCAAAACGAGTCCTTCAGCTTTCGATTTTATTTTCTTTGGCATTTCTTGGCCGAATCTCAATTAAAGAAAAATTCAAAATGACCAGGAGAAATTAAGGATTTACCCAATGCGAGGAGAAAAAATTTACATTCCCATCAAACCGTTTTGAAAAAAATATAGACGCTTGTCCAAAATAGTACTGAAAGCCTGTAGCGGTTATTACACTTTACTTGCAAAACGTCCGCCATGTTTAGAGCTAACACTGCTCAGGAAATGCAGGCTTCTGCAGCTTCAGTTCATTTTCAAAATGACCTTTTTTACCCTATCGTTGGTTGAAACTTTCGAATCTCATTATTTTTTGTTTCCTGCGTGTTGAATGAATGTAATTTCTTTCTTAAAGGAATCGGAAGTAAGATCCAACATCAGAGCTCCCTTTAAAACAGGTAGGCTTATCTTTTACTTCAATGGCGGTAAAGTAAAAATAAGCCAATAATTCCCATGCAGTGCCATGTCATGCGATATATAAGGCTCATAATATCTTTTCGCGTAATTTATCCATTGTCTGAAGTCAGAGTACGAACCCAGTAAGCATGACTTATAGGAGGGAGCTTAGGAAGTAGAGAAGCATTTAATTCCAATTGCTGCCTTTTATTCACGCTAAAATGATCATTATATACGACAGTAAATCCTTCAAGATCTCTTAATTGTAATAAGGAAGACTCAAGGTTGCTCTCTGAAAATTCCCTAACGGAAAGGAAGATTAGAGAATTTGATAGCTAAGGAAAATGCGTTTTCAAGTTTTGAAAAATAGAGAGCTTCTAGTTTGGATCAGTGTAGAAATGAACTCACTAGTTTTTAAGCAGTTTGTTTTCGTGAGCCCCAACATGCGCTTGAGCAGGTTATGAGTCAATGGTTACAAAATGTAAATTTCTTAATACCTGGAAAATTTCTTATCTCACTGACTCATAAACTTGTTCCACAAAAATTTATATGATGCTTTCGCCATGAAAATTAGGATTAGGTATTACTGAGAAAATTTTTGGAACCGCCGAGCTATTACCCTTTTTGTGGTTTTGATATGAGGAACGCAATTTGCGAAAATTGGAAGAACTTGAAGAGATGTGAGCAAAGATTCATTTTAGGAAAATCTGGGAAAACCCGGCTAATGGACCTTGCCAAATCGCGGCCACTTGGAAAATCAGTTACATTTTCTTTCGATCTCATATTGAATATGAGTCATTTTCAACTTTTAATCCCACAAAGATTGAGACGACTTCAAAATGTAATTACGTCAAACCTAGTAAATTGTAACTACCTGATGAAACCAAGCAGGGATTCCCTAATTTGCATAGCAATTAGCAAATCTGACTGTACTGTGACACCTTTCTCAATATGTACGGCAGCATAATTCATTGACGTCAAGGTCAGGAATCAAAACTCTAGAAATTAAAACAAGATTTTCTCGTCTTCCTCTCTCAAAATCTTTCCTTTAAAACTTTTAAGCCTTGGAAACGCTTACGGTGATTTTGAGCTTATAAGCCTTAAAAAGTCATGTGAGATAGTAAAAATTATAAATTATTTTGCGGTATTCTTGCGGTATTGTGAAATTTTTATTTGTTTCAGGGTAAGAATAAGGTTGAACTTGGAATTACCTAATTCCTTTCAGTAGAATTTATTTCTAAACTTTTCTTATTTTCCATGTGAGATGCTGAAAAGAAGTAAGAAACCAGATTGAGCTGCTTAAGGATAAAATTTTTCAAATTATATATCCCATTTCTCAATAAAGCATGGCATTGCACTTGATTTTTCTCTTCGTTTTGCAAGGAGGTCAGAATTACTACTTTGAACTTTTGTTTGCGTCAGCAAGCTTGCTACTCTGTGATTTCTTTTCAGGTTAATTCACAAATTTCTAGGCATGAAACTTCCGGAAAATATCAAACGGGTGTTTTTTAAGCATTCCGGTTGCTAATACTTTTTTTTCTATGCGATTTGCGGCATAACTGGAACAATTACTTGTTGTAATCGCCGTGGAATCGTGCTAGGAAAACAGCATAAAGGCCCAATGGGAGTCCTGAGAACATGGAAACCTCAAAAGCCGAAGGATTTTTTTTCATTTCCTAATGTTTTTTCGTAGAACCGGTATAAATTTAATTTTTATTTTTATATCTGTAAGTAAACCCCTAATCCCCTTTACGTCTACAATGGACCAAGGAAGGATACAGGTGAATAAGAATTTAATCCTTTAGACTTATGACGCAGAGGACTGGCCACCACTACTGCAAAAAAAAAATATGATGGATTTCTTTGCAGGTAAAAAATTTTTGCAGATCAACAATACACGAATTGCATATAAAAGCGGTTGGTGGGGTGGTCCAAGTTCATTTGAGACAAAGAGATAAACGGACGCTCATCTCTAAACTCAATATAATAAAAATTCGCACATCATCTCCATTGTTGTGTCCTTCCCTTCTCATTTGGACAGGTAATTTCTCAACTGCAGTTAACAATACTCTACTGATAATTAGATAATTCTTATGATGAGGTTACGCCAATTCCTTCCACCTTTCTCGTTTGACAACAATCGAATTTGGCTGAAAGGACGGGGAGACGGAACAGTTCTTCAGTGATCAGTTCTTGCAAAAAATAATTATTCTCTCTTTCATTTTGCAGGAATAGCTTCAGCCAGTTACATCAGACTACAACTCCATTTTTAAAATGGCCAAATCCATATTTCTCCTTGCCACGGTTGTGCTAGCCGTATATGCTGCAGTAGCGTCTGCTGGGTCAATCCGTGTTCCTAGACAAACCATCCCACGGGAGTTTCAAAATATTAATATTGAAAATTACCTCAAGGTAAATTCAAATATACTCCTCAAATATTCCTAAAACTCACCTTTTGGAAATTGAAAATTAAAATCCCTTTCCTTTGTTTTAGAATCCTCGTGCAGTAGCCTTTCAATTGAAATGCGTCATCTACAATGGACCCTGTGATCGCATCGGAAAATACCTTAAAAGTAAGATTTATATCTAAATCAGAAAAAAAAGCAGAGCAAAAAATGCTTACCCATTTCATAACTATCCAACCTTGCTTGGATAAGCTTGAAATGTTCTCATATGGGAATTTTCATCCGAGAACAAAAAAAAAAGGGTAAAAAAGAAGCTAACAATGGAATTTTTTTATTTTTTCTTTCCAGTCACAATTCCAGAACTTCTGACTAATCAGTGCCGTAACTGTAACCCAGACCAGAAGAAACAGGCTGGACGGCTTGTAGCTTTCATCCAGCAAAACTACCCCAAGGAATGGGATGATGCTGTCAAGAAATTCCAGGTAAGATCTGATAAGAAAATTACTTCATTATTTTTATTGCTCAACTAGCAAAATTTTTTTTTTACCAACAGGGTGGAAAAGTAATCTCAGCCGATGAAGTGCAAAAATTTGAAGAACAGTTTGGAGTCAAGGTCGCTGGTGTAGAAGCAGTGGGAAGTTATACTGGCCCAAGTACTCCAAGTACTACTACAGCCAGAGTAACCATTGAGGAAATTGGCCAAATTGTGAAAGAGGCCAAGAAAGAATTGAATCAACAAAATCAGCAGAAGAGGCAATAAGTGCAATTAAAAATGCAGCCGAAAGATCATCTTACTCAATCTCATCATCACCACCCCGTGATACTATCATTTAAGTAAAGAAGTTGTAGAAGACTATGTGAAGTAATTATTTAAGTATTTTCAATGACAAGTGGCTTACTCAAGTTCTCCCTGGGTAAATATACGTAAAACCCATTACCAGTTACCGCATTCCCCTGTTAACTTTACCCTCAATCATTGAGAATTCCCCAGACGAATTCTTATTCTAATCCCTCCAAATCTCAAGCGAGTCTTTTTGAAGGTGAATTCCTTTTTCCTTCTTCTTGGCCCAAATCATCTTCACTTTTTATACATATTCTCTCTGGTCCATTCCCGTCTTAATTATTGTTAAAAACTATTCTTATACATTCTTCTCCCCTTTGGACATTTTGTGTAAGGTTTATGGATTATGGACAATGGTAACTGAGAATTCCTCGGGGTCTGTGATTTGATTTATGGGAATTTATTTAAATTAAACTGGCTTCCTGAAAATTCTAAATGAAAGAAATTAAAAATCGAGCAAGCTTCCTGCTCAAACTCCGAATTGGATTCCTGTTTTTTTTTTTTTGCACATGATGCATTTTTGTAGCAGCCTTCATTCATTCGACAGACTCAGTCCATTTACTGAGTTCAAAATTAATTCTGCGAATCAACCTCAAATTTTTGCAGAGGAAAATCAACGAGGCGTCCCGCCACTGGGACTGGAGAAAACTCAATCCTAACCCGCCTCTCCTTTCAGCCATTTTATTTAGGAATCCCAAAACTAGGAAACCCTCACTTCAAGAAAAATTGAAAAATATTTCAGAAACATTTAATACTCGCTGGCTCCTGCCCGAATTTCTTGAAAGCCAAAATTTGCAAATCGAATATACAGGACACAGATCACTATCTGACAGAAAATTTTACCTGTATCATACAAAAAAACTTCCCCGAAACCGAATCCCCATTCTCCTCATACTAAAACTCTGTTTGCGGAATTGAGAAAGTGGCAAAATTAACCCGGTTGACCTGGAACGCAGAGGGCATTCCAAAAATAATTGTCTATTTCCGTTTAATTTCTTAAAATTCTCTAGGCTACAGCTGTAAAGTTGGTGTCTTTGACCGACGTGTTTGAGGATCTTTATTGAATCTCCCCAGGGAAATGACAAATGATACACTAATCCTTCACTGGGATGGATTTGAGAAAGCAAATAAAAATCCACCTTGAAAATATTTTTGGACAAAAGTAGAAAGAAATCTTTTGGGGTTTTTCCTAACTTTTCCACGACCTTGTGCCCTTGTCGTAGTGGTGTATCCCTTCATGAAAGAAGTAGGGCAGGGGTGTTCTGCCGTTTCCATCCGAAACAATCCCTTTGTTGTATACTCTTCCTCAGAGCCCTTCTTCCCTTCCAGTTCACTCCCGAAGGCTCAGCGTTGTTGTTCTTCTTTTTCCCTTCATTGGTGACTTCAGACTCAAAATAGGAAAACATACAGTCAAACTTAATCCAGCTTTTTTCGGATACTAGTTCATCTCTGAATCATGGATAGATTTTTGATTCTCATAATTTTCATAAGCACTTCTGCTATGTACTGTGAAGCTTCTGGAATGCTTAGCGCCAGGTGAGTCAGTCTCTTTTTTCTTTTTTTCCATGGAAAGTAATTAGATAGAAAATTCTGTTGACTCCTGCTGGAGCTTCTGAGGAATTCAAGCCATGCAAATTATGAGCAAATTTGGATAAAAGTAGAATGTGGCAGAAATTGATGACTCCGAAAATGATGAGAAAAGATAAGGTGTTTTTGAATATACTCTTCCTTTGCAGCGCAGGATCCGTGGACGCAATGCTGGCAAATCGTGTCACTGTTCAGCGACAAATCAAATGCCTGCAATGCTTGGGACCCTGTGATCGGATTGGATCGGAGCTGAAACGTAAGAGTAGAATTTCCGTTTCTAAGTTAGAAAATATTTTGAAGGCCGCCAACTGAAAAAAATTAGTGCTCAAAATCCATCCCTTTTTCAAATGAACAAGAAAAGAGTTTCAAGTCCCTGTCAAAAAAATTTGAGATAAGGATAAGGGAGTCGATAAAATTGAGTCATTCTTTGTTTATTCTAGGGGTCATACCACATATCGCTGCAACACAATGTCGAGACTGCTCTGCAGCTGAGAGGGCTAACATGGGAAAAATTATCAATCACGTCCAGACATATTACCCACGGGTAAGTGAATCATCCCATCATTCCGAAAACTGAATTTTATTATTGGGCCAATTTTACCGGGATTGCCTGATTTTAGGAATGGGCTGATTTGAACCAATCAATGAGAACGCGCCGATGCTAATCAACTCGAGAAAGGAACCAGGAAACAATAATTAATAATTTTTGTCCTCAGTCTTCTTCCTTCCGCTTATCTTCATTCTCTATTTCTTATACAGCATTTAAACCAGTTGGATAAGAGGTCTCTTTTCCTCATCATTTTCTTCCGTACTTTTGGTCGAAACTTGTACAATTCTTTTTCCGAAAGCATCCCTTTAACTTTAAATTTAACTTTTAGAAAATTAACGACAAAATAATAAGACTGATCCATCAAATACATCATCTCTCCACCTTTTTCAATTTTCTTCTCTTCCATGTCAATTTCCAGGATTTTTTAAGTTTTGCTTTCCTGAACGAGGGTTCTGTGATTTTTTTGTGGAATTTTGGAATTTTTGGCTTACGCCATTGTGGAATTTACTTTACAGTGGAAAAAATTATTTTTTGCAGAAATCAGGCCCGGTTTCAGTTTCACAAAAATTGCACTCTCGTTAGGAATTAAAATTGTGGTAGGCTAGTTAACCAATGCTTTTACGATGTGACACAAAATCAGTGACCATGATCACAATTTCGCTCCAAGATTTTTATCTCATTTTTTTTTGTAGTTGATGAAAATTATTCTGGTTGGATAAACAAAAATAGATTCAACTATTGCCAAAGATGCGTAAGGAGCGTGAAGGATTGCACAACGATCTTCTCCCCAATTTTGCAAAAAAGGAAAACCACGACATACTTAAACTTAATCTGGATTAGAAATTAATTGTGATGTAATCTTAGAGATGGGGTTTAAAATTCAAAGTTAAGTTTACGCAACGGTTCTATCAGGCTCTGCTTATATTTTTCTGGAAGACGAAGAATTCCAAAGAAACGGAATAAGCTGCCCGTTAATGAGGAATATTATTTGCTACTTCTTTGTTTTCCTGAAATTAATAATTTTTTTTTACTTTCCTTGTGGGAATGGGTTTGTAATTGGTTAAGTCAGGGAATCAGAGACCTAATTTTGATTGTTGACTGACATCTTATTGCTTCCTGCTACACCTCCATCCCTTTGCTTCCTCCCAGTCGGGCTTGGGGAAAAATGAATAATGGAAAGTGTTTTAAATTCAATTAGTATTCATTGTGGGTATAGAGGCCCTGATGCATCTCTCTGATCTCGTGCCTCCCTTTTGATATTGTTACAGTGCAAGCAAGGGTGCAAGTAAGAGGAACAATGGTGTCAGCCACGTACGCAATATCCCTAATGTAGTATACTTGTTCTGCATTCCGCATATCCCGTACGTATATATTCCCATTATGCACATGAGAATAATACTTCAATTTATTTAACTTTCACAAGTTTTTTGAGTCAAAGTTATTAGAAGTAAGTAGTTCTAAGTAAACTGTCAGACTCCTTGTTAGTTGTTGACGGGCTCAAGAGAAGTGCATTTAAAACTCTTGTCTGTTTTGAAATCTTAGCTTGACAGCTCTAATTAATACAGCTCTTAAAATTTTAAGTATTCTACTTCTGTTTTTGATTTGCGAATGTGAGGATGGGGACTGACATAATTAAATTCCTTCTAATTGCCTCAAGTGTGACATTCATCACTGGAGATCCTGGAGAGACGCAGTCTTACCAAGGCTTGCTTTCAACTCTCACCAAGTTACCAGAGAAAATTACAGCTCATATAAAATATTTTGACAGAATTGATGTGGAGGCTAGCCTCAGCGACCCTCAGTTCGTTGAGACTCAAATTAAATGCTTAGTTTACGATGGACCCTGTGACCATTTCGGGAGGAGAGCCAGAGGTTAGTCTTTTCCCTTATTTTTTTCCAGGCTTTTCTGCTAGTTTCGGACTTATTTTGGCATTTCAAAGGAATTTTCAGAAATCGAATAGGCTCGCTTTACCGGGTTAGCAAAATGCGCTGCGACTGCTTTGTTAAAATCGAACTTTTCCAGACAGGCAAATAAATTCGCAAACGAATTTGCAAAAAAAAAAAGTGTAATTTTTAATGTGTAAACTAAAATTTTCATTCACGAATAGAACAGAGCTATAAAGAAACTCAAAGTTGTTAAATGGGGTTCTTAATTTTCATTTTTTTCTTCAATTTTCGTCTAGCTTTGCTACCCTCAGTGATTCTGGACAACTGCCGCTTATGCACGAACACCCAGAAAAACAAGCTCTCCCGTGTCGTCGTCCATCTCCAGCAAAGTCACCCAGCAGCCTGGAGAGATGCTCTTGTCAAGTATGGCGGAGCCCCACAGTTTATCACTGCCGGACACGTGGCTCCTCAGGCCACGTTTTTTGGTTTACAGCGAAAGGAAGCTCCATCATCCCTCCCTGCCTTCGTCCAGACCCCATATGAGCCAAATCCAGTTGCTCCCACCCCCGAGTCATTGAACGATTACAACTTAAGAGCAGGAAGGCTCATTCTGCTGCCCTCAGGAGTCTATTTCCAGCCTAGTTCTGCTCCAGATCCAATTCCAGCAGTTGAGTCACCCTCACCTGTCATTACTGAGCCAACGCTGAGTCCATTTGGAATGGAGCTAACTTCTTCCTCTGAACCTCCTTCTACTCCTGTCGTCGAGTCAACAATTGAGCTCAAGCCAACAACCCTGGAACCGCAGAGAGTCCAGCAAGAATAAATAAATTATGCATGAATTCCTCTACGGCTTTCTTCCCACCAACCTCCTACTACCTAGCTCAGCCTCAGCTTCCATTTTCTATTTTGCACTCACATTTTATTTCTACCCACTGCACTGCACTAAATGTTTTTTTTATTTGTCAAACAAAGGCTGTTCCAAAAAATGGGATGCAGTTTTTTTGCTTTTCCTCCTGCATTCGCAGTAAAAATCAAGTTTCTTCTTTTTTGAATAATGTGAAATCGGGTTGGGTAAAATTGCTTACAAGTTTTCCTTGCATTTTTACTTCAGAAAAAGATTGACAATGGAAGAGCAGAGGAACACGGAGGGAATCCATTATCCTTAGTTTTGATTCTTGTCATTATGTTTCCATTTATTTTTGTATGAGTATGGAGTGATTCCCAGTTAGGGAAATGGGAAGGATTGATTAAGATCGGAAAAAAATAATAAAACAAAAGAAAATGAAAGTTTTGTTGAAACTAGAGTAAAAAATTTTTATTATTAACTTTCGATTTTCATATAGGATTTCCTCTTTCGTGGAAATTCCATTGTACTTCTTCTCATGAGTTAAATTATTCTTTTTAGGATCTTCCGGAGTCATTTCTACTGCCTTTGTTAATCTTTGCGTATACGATTTCTACGAACTGAGGGTGTAATTTTTATGCTGAGGCAGAAAATTGGTTTTTTATTTTTTATTCTTTTGTTTTACAATGGTGTATAATTCAATTTTATGCGTAGTGCCGTAGTGCTAAAACCATGCTCTATAAATTTCACCCCCGCCCCTACCGGACAGCCGTTCCGTGTCCCTATTTGACAAAAAAAAAAAGTGAAAGTGAAAGTCTAAAAAACATTTTCCCACAAATTGGGGAGCTCAACTCAACAATTGTGCGTGCAAGGAACTAAGGCCCCAAACTTTTATAATTTAGGACGCTGCTCCCGGAAATTTTAACGGACGTTTGCGTGTCTAGCTTCTCTTAGCCCAAAACATCCCCCAGATTAATTTTTTAAAGTGAGAGAAGACTAGCCATGGCTAACGTGATGATGATTTCCAGTATTTTGTTGAAAGGAATATTGGAGAATAGAGATTGGATAATTAAATTGTAGGCTCTGGATTGGAAAACAATTTAGTCAAGAGGTTCCTGGATATGGGGACATGATGCGGAGAAGGCTTCTTTGGTCACGCAAAGATTTTCTGTCACCACTTTCACCGGAAAAGTGTTTGTTGATTTAGTCTCCGTTCAAAGATCACCGGAGGAAGAAGTTCCAAAAAAAACTCTCCGTTTCCTCAAGCTTCCAAATTTCTTCAGGAAAAATGGATACCAAGTTTCTCATAGCTTTTTATACAATTCTCATTTGCAGTTTTTCTTTTGTAAATGCGGCAAATGAAGGTCAGTCCTGCTCCTCATCATACAATGGTCAGGATCTCTGTGACACCGAGACCACGAAATTGGAATGTTATTTTGGGCGGTGTGCCTGTCCAACGAGAAAATTCTACAGGAATATCCCATTGAACACCTACTGGTATGCTCCATGGGCAAAATGCGTCTCTCTTCCTCAGTCAAGCTGTGACGTTCAAGCCTATGGCGGAAGTTCAGGAATTCGATCAGGCTACCAGTGTCAACCCGGAACAGCCTGCATCAACCAGTACAGCTCCACAGATCCAAATGTTGGAATTTGCAAAGGATCCAATATCCAAACATCAAAATTCTGGTCAATTTTCCTACCATTCCTCTACATTTTCAAAGGTTTGAAGTAAAATAGACTTCCTTTAGCATTCTGATCATCTAGGACAAATCTATCATCGTCTCCTCCATGTTTTTTTTTCTACGCCTAGTCAGCAGCATTCCATGCACAGAAATCAAATAGCAGAAAGTCAACACCTGGGAATTTTAGTTATAAATTTAGTAACTCTACATTTTGTCATATGAAAATCCAAGCTGCAATAAAGTCATCTTGATTCAAAAACATAATCCCTGAATTTTCAGTGAAACTGCCTGATTATTCTAAAACTTAATTTCTGAGCCCTGAATACTAAGCGCTTCCTAACTCAATTTACTCTGACTGAAAATCACTGAAAAATGAAGCGCGACGCAGGTAAACGGCAAAAGTTATGTGCTGAAAGGTTAATTTTATTGAATTCTTTTTGATAATAGGAAAGCGGAAATAACCCCGCGAGACACCAGTTATAAGTACAGAGACCTAATTAGTAAGCCAATTGGTGTGAGAGAGAGGTAGGAAGGGTAAGGAAGATTTTCAACATTGAGTCGGTCAGTCAAATATTAGCACCAGTTAATCCTGAATTTGCAGAATTAATTCTTAATTAATGTTAATTAGAGAGATAACAACAGATCATCGTGTAACAAAAAATGGAAAACAAAAACAAAGCGATAATGCTGTTGTTGGTTTGTACGTTAAGGAATCGAACTTACTATTTGGTACGTTAAATTAAGCCGAGTGAATCAGTGGGTAGCCTGATGAAATGGTTCCAGCGTCTTCACCAGTAGTAAGGGTAGCCATATCCTCCGTAGCGGTAATAAGGATAGCCCCAGCCGTAGCCGTAGTGCCTGCCCCACCCTCCCCATCCCCAGAAGTTGGCAGTGTCGAGGTCACCTGGGGTTTTGTCGGACGGAGCAGCTGCCCCCAAGCCTCCAGTTGGCAGAGGAGGACGAGGAACAGAATGAACCAATGCCATGACGCAAAGGAGGACGAGGAGAGAGAGCTGGAAAGAAAAAAGAAAAAAACAGCGATTAGTTTTTCGTCCATTAATTTCAGCGTTTTCAGCGTCCTTTGGTATCTTAGGCAGTTTTAAAAGGAACTTACGTGGACGAAGGTATTCATTGTAGCTGTTGGTGGTGGCTGCTAAACCCTTGAGCAAAAAGTCTTCGGAATAAGCCGGATCGTCAGCGTCAGTATTGACTGGAGGTGAAGAGCTGGACACGATGATCTGTGAGTCTCGAATGTCGGAAAATCAAGTGATTGGGTTTGGACATTGGGCTGGTCCTTTTATAGGTCCGGACAGCCCTTTGTAGTCCTTGCATAGCCCTTTGTGTTAAGGTCGAGCGAAACGTTGAGCAGTTGTTTGTCAAAAGGTAATTTCCCTGGAAGTCTAATTAAAGAATCAAGGCATACAGGTAAAAAAATGCTGAGAAAAATTAGGCAAATGAACGAGAGGGGAGCAGAGGATGACTTTTCCAAGAACATTAAAAACCCAAGTTCATAAAAAAAGGTATCCAGGAATAGCTTCAAAAACACCAATGGTATTTCCTAGGAATTACGGGAATTTCCAATACAATTTTAGACTCAGCATTTAAGATAACAAAATACTGTAAAAATTTATGTGAAATCATTTCAAAATAAAGCCAAATGAATTAACCTGACAATCAATTTGAATTTTTAAAGACGCAAAAAAATTAGTTCTTTTATCTTGGACGGGAGCTACCCAGCGTCTCCAGTCCCTGCTTCTGAATTTGCATAGAGTTGCTTTGAGCTTTTGGCTGTGGTTGCTGTCGTTGAGCAAGTTGGAAGCGACTCAGGTCCGTTTTCTTTCGCCGCCGTCGAGCTCAGTAGCCCCTGCGTTGTTTTGCTAGTCTTTGTGGCATTATTACTAGGTGTCTCATCGTCATCGCTGCTTTCATCGCTTGAGCCCTCACTACTACTCTCCTCATCCGAGTCTTCTTCTGAATCGCTGGTCTCATCCTCACTCGATTCATCATCATTTCCATAGTTTTTACCGGAGAGCGTCGCAGGAGGTACTCCACAACTAAGAATGATAAAAATTCAGGAAATGTTAGCGACAGGTGCATAAATACTGGTGGGATGAATTCCTCTTCTGGTTCTGAAGGTAATATTGACTAACTTGATGACAGGGATGAACCCGCATCTCATCATCGTTTTCCAGAGTGGAGCTTTTTTAGGCTCGACTGAGAACGTGACTTCGGTTCCATAGTCTGGCCTTGGAGAAAATGCAAAATTAACTCCCCCCTTATCATCAACCATTTGATTTGCAAATCCAGAGCTTTGTATTCCAGCAGAAAAGTTACATCTCTTCTCAATATCCTTTACTCGGAAGCATGGGGCTTCAAAAGCATTTGATCGAGGAAGGCAGTAAGCATAGTCACAGGGCGGGAGGGGCTGACAAGGTTTTTTCTTCGTATTTTTACTTGATTTGGTTTTAGATGAAGATGAGGATGTGGGTGTGGACCCAGTCCCGCTCGTACCAGACCCACTTTGTGGAGTAGGGGTGGAGGCTGGAGGTGGGGCGGGTGTGGGTTCAGGAGGAGGAGGGGGAGGGGGAGGAGTATTGTATAGATCTGCATATGGATCATATCTTTTCTCTACTATTTTCTCTTTTGGCTTTAGAGCCGCATCACCCTCATGCATGGCCATAGGGCAGGCAGTTAGCCTTATTGGCTCAGCTCCTAATCTCGGAGTCGTAAAAATCTTGAGGTTCTCATCCTTTGTGCTCGTCTTAACTGAAGAAGGTCGATCTCCAAGTCCGAGCAGTTTACTAGGCATGGTTCTGGTCGGGTTGAAGTTGACATCGACTTCAGCTCTTAGAACGTGAACCGTTGTCCCTGGCTTTACCTTTTTTCGCTTCGCCGCTTGGTCTGCTTTATCCTCAGAGATAGGTTTAGCTTCATGATCAGAATTTTTTGATTTCGAAATCGCTTCAGCAGAATCCTTTCCTGATGAAGTTCTCTTACCCTTCTTCAGAAGTAAGGCTGAGGCAGTAGGTGCCTCAGATTTCTTAAGATTACGGAAAAGTTCAGTTGTTGTCTCGGTGGTACGGAGCTGTGTATCGGAAGGAGGATCCGTTATGCACTGGTAGACGGCGCATGGCTCACAGATTTGAAAACAAGGGAGACGGGGTAGCTCACACTCGCATTCGTTTCCGTTGTAAGCGTCATCGTTATTGTTAGGATATTTTGGATGCCTTGGAGGCTTGAGGGGGGCAGGGGAGCTGTTCCAATCTGGTCTTTTAAGACAGGCCTTGGGCGGTAAGCTTTCTGGACATTTTGGTTCCTTTGCTTCTTCTTCTTCTTCATACTCGTATTCCACACTTGGTTTCTTGACCTTCGGTTTGCTTGGCTTCTTTGGTTTTGGTGGTTCTGGTACCGGTTCTGGTACCGGTTCTGGTTCTAATATTGGGAGTGGATCTGGAGTTTCTGATTTCTTCTTTGGCTCAGGAGGATCTGATTTCCGGGGTTTTGGTTCCGGGGGTGGGAGCTGAACTGGTGGGGGTGGAGGCTCAGGCTGATCAAAATCAGGTGAGCGGGTGTGGTAGGTTTGAACGTCCATCTCGTCCTCGCCGAATGAATTTTTTCTGAAGTATTTGTCCTCTACGGCTTGGTCAAAATGCTTCCTGGCAATGGCATTCGAAATTCTAGGAAGAGTAAGGGTATCGTGAATGAAGTCCTTGTCCTCTTCCGTTTGCATTGACTTCCTTGGTTGGCTCGGTGGACTGTCATCCATTTCAGTACGCTCCATTGCCACAATAACGAATTCCTCCATATCCGCCCCTGCTGACTTCAAGTCCTACGAGAAGTCAGATTAGCTTTTTGTTAGGAAGGGTTGTGTCCTTGAAATTTACCAGTTTCCTAGTAGCCAGATTATTGTTATCAGCTTGACTCAGTGCGGACTTTCGTTTCCTACCTAGCGATCCAGCAAAACCGGAAGAAGTTCTCCTTTTCCCGGCAACTATGCCTGGAACACTTTTGGACTCCTCTGGTCCTCCATTTAGTTTTGGCTTCGAATCAGCCTTTGCCATGGCTGAGGGGAGGTCGAGATGATTTTTTTTGGGATCTGACAGCTTTGAAGTTCGACGGCTCTTGGAAAGAGCCGAATCCCCTCCATCTTTAGTTTTGCTCTTCCCATTTCCCATAGCCCAATGTCCTGACCGCTAATTTTCCTCAATTCATTCTAGGTACTTCTGATATTTAAAAATTTTGGATAGAAAAAAGGCTAATTAATTTTAGCCACCAATCACCGTCGTGATTTTATTTTATTTTACCCGGATCACCATCTGTTACCATTAGAGATTACGGATTAGCCAGGGCGCGTGAACTGCGCCCTGGGATTAGCTATCCACCATTTTCTAAAATACTCCAAATAAAAATAGGACATTATTGTAGAATTTTCTAAACAAATTGCTTCTTTCAGTCAACAATTTCAACATGTCAGCTTTCCCAGTTCTAATTTTTCTTTTGGCATTTTATAATCAGAGGAATCCCTCATTTCTATATGTCAGCTTTGAAAAAGAAATATTGTGCACTGCTGAGCGCGAGGAAATTTTACATTTTGGCTAAAGTCCGATTGGGAAAATGCTTAGTGGGGTTTGCTGCTAATCAGAAGGTGAATTGGGTGGCGTCGGACCTTTCCAACTTCTTTTATACAATGGGAGGATGATGAGAAAAATTCCAGAGGAGACGCCAGTGATGAGGAAAAATATCCAAAAGAGTATTCGGTCAACAACTTGAGCAGCAAGTCGCCATTCGGAGACTAGAACATTCTGTCGCTCACTCTCAGATTGCTTTTGGACATAGTGACGAATGCATTGAAGAAGCTCATCTTGGATTTCCAGTGAGGCGAAGAGAGCTTCCGCCTGATTGGACGAAGATTTCGGATCAGCACTAGTGACATGGTGGTGATGATGAGGTCGATGGTTGTGAGCTTGGGGGTGACGCCGGCGGTTTTTGAAATTTTGAGTCCCAACAGATTCCGTCTCGTGATTTACGGACTCCGTGGATGAGAATTCATCTTCATCAGGAGCACTGCCATGGGGAAGAGGTACTGAAGTCCGGGGATGGGGCATAACATTAGGTGGGGAGTTCAGGTAAGTTGTGACGGAAGGAGTGGAAGAGCCAGTCATTTGATGTTGGCTGATGAGACCCCGGGGTGGGTGGTGGTTGTAGTTCCGCTTCGAGTTCCCGAATTTTTGCTCCTGCTCGATAACAGCAGAAAGCTCACTTCTCTGACGGAGAATGAATGCTTTGTCTTCGTGAGGAAGAAGATACCTGAGTCAGAAAAAGGTGAGAATAGTTTTACAGCGATTTTTTTTCTCATAATTTTTGGTGGAAGCTTTTTTTTTACCTTAACCAGGCAGGTACGGCTTCAACGCGTGGGCCAAGGTAATGGAGATTCAATACAATGACAGTAACGACCACGGAAATCGACGTGATTATCATTACTGCTGTTAAGTAGATTCCTAGAACAGACAAAAATAAATAATTTCTTAAATTCAATAGTAACTGAATGGATGAATTCTTTTATTTGAGCTTTGAGCTTCTCGCTTCTCAGAATTTCATTAGGTTAGGGACTTAAGGCTGTTTTTAAATAAGTCATGTAAAACGTGGACACTTATTTTTTGCACTGGTTTTCGTCGCAGGGTTAAAGCCTTCGCAATGCGATGAAAAGATAAAGTATTGGAAGGCTTGGGGGTATTCGGGGATTCAGTGCTTTATTTCTTTCAAATTGGCAGCGATCAATTGAGCACACTCGACTACTGGCGCTGAAATAAATCATGAGATCGTGCTTTTTGATGACCAGGAAAGTAGGAGGTAAGTCAATTTCTTTAGCATCTGTTGAGCTGAAAAATGTTGATGCTAGGAATTCTGACTTACCTATGAGTGGGATGGACTCAGAGGTTTCCGGCATTTTTTCTGCAATGGCGAGCATGAAAACGGAAAAGGCGAGTAGTACGGTAATTCCAAGCGCAACTTTTTCTCCAGAATCCGGAGGCAGGAAGAAGACGAGGAGTGTTAGAAATGATAGTAGAATACATGGAATTATGACGTTGAAAACGTAGAATCTGCAAAAATTCAAAAGAGAAAGGATTACCGATTTCAGTTCAGATCCGCTTGTTTTGTTTATAAATGATATTTTACAAAATTCTTACAGAGTTTTTCTTCGAATAACTAAAATAATTGTTACATCTGGAAATGGTCTGGAAATTAGCAAAAATAATAATTTAAGTATTACATGGATCCTAGAAATTCTGGAAAAAAATTTATTTTTGTTTACTCTGGACAACATGAGTAGTAGACGACATTTCTTTGTAACTCTGCCCCTAAAAGCTCCCATTCCCCACTTGCAATGTAGTTGGAAAGGTCGACTTCCGTTGTTCGATTAGTAACATCAACCTTAAAATTCATAGAATAGTAAAGAAAATAAATCAAAACATGTTCGGCAGAAGTGAATAAGCAGTTAAAGTTTTAAGAATATGAAATGAGAATTTTTATATATTAAATTGATGTATCCGAGACAAATAGGGGATGTTACAAATTGCAGTCGTAAGCAAACAGTAAAGTTACGTCTTATTATTTGGGGAATGATCAATGACGTGAAGCATAATGAAACTTTCGAAAGATGGCCTTTCATTTTTGTTTCCCCTGCCTTGGGCCCCTACATTCGGCCCCTGCGTTATGTCCTCTTATATGGCAGAGAAGATCTATTTGTATCTTTAAGGTCGATTTCTTATTTTTATTTGTCTGTAATTTAGCAACTGGAGTTTTGAGGCATCATTTTACACTTCTTTTCAAACTTCAAGAAGTTTTGTTTTCTCTTCTAGCATTTTGACACTGTCCACCATTATTGAAGCTGACCTGTCGGAGATCAGACTCATTATCAACAATGAAGGTAGCTGGGAAGCCATAGAGTTAATTTGGCAGGAAATAAATAATTTTATAATATTTCAGTTCCTCTTTATTTGGATGACTGGAACAATTTTACTTGGATTTACAAAGGCCCAAGGATCCTACCGTGGAATTCAAGCGGGTCGAGCATCCGCGATTCCTCTAGAAGAGATAGTGAGACCTAAAGTCTATGAAGTCCGAAGTCAAGTTTCTCCAAACATTGGAGATGGAAATTTCCAGTACTACGTGGAAACGAGTGATGGTTTACAAGCAGAGCAGGTAGGATACCTTCAGAAACGCCCCCAAGCATCCCAAGTTCAGGAAGGGTCGTACACGACATTTGACGAGACTGGGAAAGTCGTTCTCGTAAATTATGTTGCCGACAAAAATGGATTTCACGTAGCTGGTGACCAACTACCCACCCCACCACCACAACCGATCGAGCACGTTAAAGCAAGGGAAGACATTTTGAAGCAACAAGCAGAAATTCGGCAGCAGCATTTGAACCACTTCAGAGCTGCCCATGCAGCACATGGACGCCATTATTGAAACCGACCCAGAGTTTGGCATACTTATTTTTTCAGTTTTCTTTAACATATTTCTTGAAAACTTATTTTTACATTCACGATATAGGAAAATACAATTTTCAAACGAATAATTTTAATACGAACCAAATGCTGCTGATTCCTTTTTTTTTAAATTAAAATGTACAACCTATTTGGGTTACCTGGAATCCATTGTAAGTCCAGCTTCCTAGTTTTAACTTGCAAACTTGATCATCAAATGGAAAATATGTAACGTCTACTGGGCTAATTAGAAAACAAAGCATTCAGACTCCATCCAGTGTTTGGTTTTTCTGTTCCAGAACTTACCAGGTGGATCTAAATTTTGTAGGAGGAGGCCAGAATATTTTCCCATCATAATTCACCATCGCCCTGCTTGGCATGTAACCTCGGGTGTAATCATCCGCACTATGTGCAATAGAAAGAGGTAAAAGCACAGTGAATTGAAATATAATACGGTAACCTACGAGTTATACAGAACAATGTCAGGTAGCCAAATTCTGTCGCAGGGTAATCGAATCGTAGTGAGATTTTGGTAATCCTCGGGATTCCAACTCAGGAGCTCGTCGTACCATTCCTGAAAATGAGAATTTAAATTCTTGGATTATATAAGTTGTTGGCTGAAGGAAAATCAGAAAAAATACGGAAAGATTAGGAAGCCGCAAATTCCTCCAGTATACGATGCAAATACTCAAAATGTTTTACACCTCCGGTGCTCGGGGTGTGAACTTTAAATTGCATTTGCACGACTTTCCTCTAGGCAACTTTCACCATGGCCAAGAGCTCAACCGGGATTTTCTCCTATAGGGATGAGCTTGCTTTTGAAAATGTTTCCGGAAGGGAAAGCTAGGGATTAAATTAAGTTTGCTATTCTTAGCTATGATAAAGGATCTTGAGAGTTCTGAAAAGTTTATTTTCTAGCACTGAAAATCAACATTTCACTTTTTATCATTTGCTTTTTCAGGACTCTTACTAATAAAAAAATCGCTTTCAGATGCTCACTCAACCGCTTTGTGTTCTTTCAGCCTGTTGAACAGAATTTATTATCAGCACATTCAACGAAACTTTATTTAATGGACGCAGGAAAAGTTTTATGAGGTTTGACTGTAACTCGGCAATGATTTCTGTTTAAAATGAAAGTTTGTAGAGGCAGCAATGGCACACAGGCTACCGTATGTTCTTTAATCAATTGATGCTAATACAATAAAAATGTCAGGCCTCCCTACCTCCTTGCAGTAATAAATAACGTTCCGGTAAAGTAAATTCACATAATTAATTTGTTATGTGCTGTTTCCAGCCGAATCCCGGCACAGAATTAAAAAAAGCTACGTTGACACGTGTAACCCTCAAGCTGGTTTTTAAAAAACATTTTCGATTTAAAAATTCCGCCATGCTACAATTTAATGACCAGTAGTATTTTCCAATGTAAAAGTAACAGGTCACTGGAAAAGTAAACGGTCATTGGAAAAGTAACTGTTGATTGGAAAAGTACCTGCTCATTTTGAATATTACTGTCATTGGGAATATTACTACTCATTGGGAATATTACTGCTCATTGGGAATATTACTGCTCATTGGGAATGTTACCGGCTCATTTTGAATATTACTGCTCATTGAGAATGTTACTTCCCATTGGGAATATTACTGTCAATGGGAATGTTACTGCTCACTGGGAGTATTACTGCCATTGGGAATGTTTCCGGATCATTGGGAATATTACTGTCATTGGGAATATTACAACTCATTGGGAATATTACTGCTCATTGGGAATATTACT
>JABASM010000381.1:0-24203 GCA_019776545.1 Brachystomella parvula
TTTTCTAGTCCCAGCAAAGTTCCTAGCACCTAACAGATCATATTCCAAAGCATTTTCAAAACATATCTTGTAAACATTCGAAATTTTTTGAATATCAAAACGTTTCCACAATATTTAAAAATCATCAGGCAAATAATTTTTTTCCATTGAACATAACACCGTCGCAATTTATGAATATCCAAAGTTTGTTTTCAGTTGAGTTTCAGCAAACTTAAAAGGCAGCTTTAGCAAATTCTCAAACAAGCTGTAGAAAATTCAAAGCACGGTTTCCCTCAGAATTTGCTCATAAGTTTTCTTAAATTCTAAAACTTCTTTTAAGATCTCCCTGAGCCAGTATAATGGCCGCAGCACGCTGTTAAATATTTTCCAGAATCTCGAAGCTCAACTCTTATGAAATTCAATAGAAAATAATGCTTGCAAATGATAAGAAATTGAGAAAAACAAAAATGCGAAATTTTAAAACATACGAACCGATTTAACTAAAAGTCTGTTTAACTAAAAGTAAAATTTTAATTAGTAATTTATCCAGAGTGAAATTGAAATAAATAAATAGCGATCATTATTTTTTTTTCAAAAAAAAAATGAGTAAACAATTTATTTTAATTTTATTAATTTTATTTAATAATGACCAATAATAATTATAATAATAATGATAAAAACAGTAATAATAATAATAGTAATAATAATACTAATAATAATAATAATAATGATAATAATAATATTATTATTATTAACTTATTAATTAATTAATAATAATAAATTAATGATGGCCAATAAAATAAACATTACAATCGGGTGCAACTACCTTCAAGCAATAAAGGACGACGGTGCCATAACATTATGAAACCGGCACACTGCAGCTTTATATGAAACATTGCGGTTTTAACTCAGTTTTTAGCGTAGAATCGATTGGTGGAACTCATTTTTCCAAATTCGAATTGGTTTGACCTCAGGAGGTCAGTAAAGGTCACCAGCTTGACCTCACAGACTTAGACAAGTGATATGTCAATCAAAAGCTCTAAAGCCGTTGGTTCTAGAAACATGCTATATTTGACCTTTTGAAGTACTGATAGGTCACTAAAGGTCTGCTATTCTATCTCACAGAATTGGACAAGTGATGCGACAGTCGAAAGTTTTCTATTCCTTGATTCCGGAATATACCAGACGCGAACTTAGGTACGCGCATTTTAACCCTAAAGGCCCTCTGAAGTTTAGGTCATCAGAGACACCGCCAGTTGTGGTTTAGGCTAATGAGACCCGCTGCCACCCGCTAAGTTTAAAGTCTTAAGCCAGACCGTCACAACCCGAGGATAAAGAGGCCCCAAAGTTGCCGCCAAGTTTAAGGTCTTCAGCTAGACCGTCACAACCCGGGGATAAAGAGGCCCCAAAGTTGCCGCTACGTTTAAGGTCTTCAGCTAGACCGTCAAGGTAATTTCCGGCAAGTGAGACCGTACTATTACCCTGCCTCACGACAAGAGGATGATTCCTCAAAGTCGCGGCTGAATTTTTGCAGTGGTCTTCAGCTAGACCGTCAGCGGTGGATTAAGCGGACTTAACGCACCGCCCCGGCATGCTCCCCCTCACACCTCTGCATGCCCCCGGCGACCACTTGTGAGGGCCCTTTATTTACCGTTTAGGATTTCGAAGAAATCCTATCAGCAAACACTCGCCGGTAGATTTTTAATTGTGTCAAAACGGTTTTTATTGAATATTTCTGTGATAAGGTAATAGAGACTTTCGACTGTCGCAACACTTGTCTAGTTTTGTGAGGTAAAAGGGTTGAAATTTAATGACCTCTGGAGACCTACCAGTACTTCAAAAGGTCAAGTGTAGCATGTTTCTAGAACCAACGGCTTTAGAGCTTTTGATTAACATATCACTTATCTAATTCTGTGAGGTCATTCTGGTGACCTTTACTGACCTCCTTTGGAATTTGGAAAAATAAGTTCCACCAATCGATTCTACGCTAAAAACTGAGTTAAAACCGCAAGGTTTCATATAAAGTTGCAGTGTGACGGTTTCATAATGTTATTTCGCCGTCGCCCTTTGAAGGGTGCTACCTACAATTTCGTTAGCTAGTGGTTATCTGGTAACTGGTGAGTAGATTTGTTGGTTGAATGAACTACTGGTTGCCGTCGTCGGAATCGTCATCCTCCGAGTCCTCGTCGTCAAAATTCTGAAGGAGAATCTCGTCCAATCCTGCAAAAGTAAGCTAATTAGCTAAAGTATACACTTTTGCAGAAGTACTTCTTTAAATAATTAGTTCTGCGACTACAGCATTCAAAACTAAGCACCAAACCCGTTAAAAAAGTCCAACGTGTAATGTGTAAAGTGTACCTTCCATGGGACGGCCTTTCACACGCATCTCATGCTCGAAGTGCCGTCCTTCAGCAGCAATGCACAACTCAACCCGTCTCTGGAATCCTTCCCTAAAATTTTGTAATTGCTCAGCGGTAACGTGACGACAGTCCTGGAGGATTCTGTCTTTAAGCTGGGCAATTGTAGTAGGGCGAGGCTCCCTAAACACTTTGTTTTTCAACATAGGCCATAACGCAAAATCCAGGATTGCAAGATCCGGGGATCGAGCTGGCCATTCAAACGGTCCTGATCTGCCGAACCAACGACCAGGAAAGCTGGCATCCAGGAACGCTCGAACACCCAACTAAATAAACCAGAAATAGTTAAAGTAAAGAAGCTTTGCGTATTCCTGTATTTCTTGCATTTTACTTTAATGATAATTGGCTTACCTCGTAGTGAGCCGGTGCCCCGTCCTGCTGAAAATGAATCTGATCATTGTCCAGTCCCTGATCATGAGCTGATTGCTGGATGTTGGGGACGACAAAATCCCTCATCATCTCCAAATAGTTTTCAGCATTCATGTTGACGTTGGGCTCCAAAAAGGAAACAAAAATCTCGTCCTTGACGATTCCTCCCCACACCATGATTTTGTCTTTTTTTGTGGTCTTTGAAGGCGACATGTAATGAGGGTTGAAGTCCGACCAGTATCGGTCAATTTGCCGATTAATTTTTCCATTAAGGTAAAAGATAGCCTCATCAGAAGAGACGAAATGATTTAGGAAGTTTGGGTCTTCGTCAATCTTCTCCTTGACCTCCATGCAAAACTGCTTTCGCTTCGGATAGTCAGCCTCAAGAAGTTCATGATGAAGTTGTCTCTTGTAGGCTTTGAACTTCTTGGATTTCTGAATCCGGTAGACAGCAAATTTACTGATGCCGTGGTTCACAGCCAATTCCCGCTGAGTGACGTGGGGGTTCGCACGCATAGACGCGACAACCGCATCAACCTTTTCAGGCGTTGTTGCAGTCTTAGGACGTCCAGAAGGTTTGCGGTTGGCCACACTACCTGTTGCTTCAAAGCGGTCCATCACGGCTTTTAAGGTTGAGTGGTGGGGAGTGAAATTAAACTTTATCTTGAACTCAGCATACACCTCCCGACGCTTTGCATCAAAGTCAGGTATCTGGTAGTTCTGATGGTACTGCTGTACAAGATACAGCTTATGTTCCTGGGTGAGCCTTGGCATAATTCTGTAGCAAAAAACAAAAATCGTTAAGGTTTGAAAAATCTAGCAGCAATCACAAAATCAAGGAATTGAGGAGTTTAAACCAAAGTTCGGAAGGTCGAATTAAAACAATCTTGCAGCGGGACAAAAATTTTAAACAAACCAGGAATTTTAATGAAACAAAACAGGGTCAACTGTTTAACATTTCTAAGGAATGCTCATATCAAGTTTTAATTGAAAATTAGGTTTAACGAAAATACTTTCTCTCTAATTGCAGTTTAGCTTAAATGCTTTCAAACGAATTAGGTTGTGATAACTCACCTGCGGGACCAGCAAAGAAGAAACGAGAGAGAGGAACAATGGCCCTTAGAGAAAATGAACAATCCTAAAAAAAATCAGAAGATTAGAATTTAGAAGAAGCTTTCTAGCAGGGCGAGCATTCTTAAAAACCCATAAACTTTAATATAAGAAAGCTGTATTAAATCTAATACCGTTATTAAGAAAGACATAAATCAAGCGTTAATTCAAAATTAAGTTTTACGAAAATAATTCCTACTTTTATTTTATGCATCTGACTTTACTAAGACTTTATCTCTAAATTCCAGTTTAGCTTAAATGCTTTCACGCGTATTTGTTTGTGATGACTCACCTGCAGGACCAGAAAAAAACAAACGAGAGAGAAAGGAACAATGGCCCTTAGAGAAAATTAACAATCCTGAAAAAAAAATCAGAAGATTAGAAATCGGAAGAAGCTTTCTAGGAATGCGAGCATTCTTAAAAACCCATGAACTTTAATATAAGAAAGCTGTATTAAATCTAATACCGTTATTAAGAAAGACACAAATCAAACGTTAATTGAAACTTAAGTTTAACGAAAATAGTTCCTACTTTTTTTTTATGCATCTGAATTAACTAAGACTTTCTCTCTCTTTCTAGTTTAGCTTAAATGCTTTCACGCGTATTTGTTTGTGATGACTCACCTGCAGGACAAGCAAAGAACAAACAAGAGAGAGGAACAATGGCCCTTAGAGAAAATTAACAATCCTGAAAAACAAAAACAGAAGATTAGAATTCGGAGGAAGCTTTCTAGCAGGGCGATCATTCTTAAAAACACATGAACTTTAATGGATGAAAACTGTATTAAATCGTATACCGTTATCAAGGAAGACACAAATCAAGCGTTAATTGAAAATTAAGTTTAACGAAAACAATTTCTACTTTTATTTTATGCATCTGACTTAACTAAGGCTTTCTCTCTAATTCCAGTTTAGCTTAAATGCTTTCACGCGTATCAGTTTGTGATTACTCACCTGCAGGACCAGCCAAGAACAAACGAGAGAAAGGAACAATGGCCCTTAGAGAAAATGAACAATCCTAAAAAAAAATCAGAAGATTAGAATTTGGACGAAGCTTTCTAGCAGGGCGAGAATTCTTAAAAACCAATGAACTTTAATGGATGAAAACTGTATTAAATCGTATACCGCTAGCAAGGAAGTCACAAATCAAGCGTTAGTTGAAAATTAAGTTTAACAAAAACAATTTCTACTTTAATTTTATGCATCTGACTTAACTAAGACTTTCTCTTTTAATTCCAGCTTAGCTTAAATGCTTTCACGCGTATTTGTTTGTGATGACTCACCTGCAGGACCAGCAAAGAACAAACGAGAGAGAGGAACAATGGCACGTAGAGAAAATTAACAATCCTGAAAAAAAATCAGAAGATTAGAATTCGGAAGAAGCTTTCTAGCAGGGCGAGCATTCTTAAAAACCCATGAACTTTAATATAAGAAAGTTGTATTAAATCTAATACCGTTATTAAGAAAGACACAAACCAAGCGTTAATTGAAACTTAAGTTTAACGAAAATAGTTCCTACTTTTATTTTATGCATCTGACTTAACTAAGACTTTCTCTCTAATTCTAGTTTAGCTTAAATGCTTTCACACGTATTAGGTTGTGATAACTCACCTGCAGGACCAGCAAAGAAGAAACGAGAGAGAGGAACAAGGGCCCTTAGAGAAAATGAACAATCCTAAAAAAAATCCGAAGATTAGAATTTAGAAGAAGCTTTCTAGCAGGGCGAGCATTCTTAAAAACCCATAAACTTTAATAAAAGAAAACTAAATCGTATACTGTTATGAAGGAAGACACAAATCAAGCGTTAATTGAAAATTAAGTTTAACGAAAATAATTCCTACTTTTATTTTATGCATCTGACTTTCTTAAGACTTTCTCTCTAATTCCCGTTTAGCTTAAATGCTTTCACGCGTATTAGTTTGTGATGGCTTACCTGCAGGACCAGCAAAGAACAAACGGGAGAGAGGAACAATGGCCTGTAGAGAAAGAAACAATCCTGAAAAAAAAAGCAGAATATTAAACTTTGAAAGGAATTTTCTAACAGGGCGAGAATTCTTAAAAAACCATGAACTTTAATGAAATAAAACTGCATTCAATCTTTCACCGTTATCAAAGAAGACACAAATCAATCTTTGTTTGAAAATTAAGCTCAACAAAATCAATTCTAACTTTCACCTTATGCATGTGATCAAACTAAGACTTTCTCTCTAAATCCAGTTTAGCTTAAACGCTTTCAGAGTATTAGTTTGTGATGACTCACCTGCAGCACAAGCGAAGAACAAACGAGAGAGAGGAACAATGGCCTGTAGAGAAAGAAACAATCCTGAAAAAAAAAGCAGAACATCAAATTTTAAAAGAACCTTTCTAGCAGGGCTAGTTCTTAAATAACCATAAACTTCAACGGAGGAAAACTGTGCTAAATCTTTTACCGTTATGAAGGAAGACACAAATCAAACGTTAATTTAAAATTAAATTTAACGAAAATGCTTTCTCTCTAATTCCAGTTTAGCTNGGAAGACACAAATCAAACGTTAATTTAAAATTAAATTTAACGAAAATGCTTTCTCTCTAATTCCAGTTTAGCTTAAATGTTTTCACGCGTATTATTTTGTGATGACTGACCTGCAAGACCAGTGAAGAACAAACGAGAGAGGTAAGCAATGGCTCTTGGATCAAATGAGCATTCCTAAATAAAATTCAGACTCCTAGCTTTTGAAATAAATCAGAATAATCAGTTAAAGCAAGAATTATTAGTAATCGTTAAAGCTGTTTAGCTTGTGGAAACGAAGCTTTAGGAAGGGTTCAGTTTTGAATACTTACCTGCATGGAACGGCAGAGGAGACGAAGAAGATTGCGTGATATCGTGTGTAGGCTGTTTTAACGAGATTGGCTTCGAAAGCATGCCTAGTTGATGCGGTTTAGCAGAGCACTAGTGATATTATTTAGCATGCAACTCAGTTTATTGCGTTTGTATGCTATTAGAGTTAACATACTTTGCAAGCGCAGAAGTTTTTGAAACAATTAAAAATGGTTCATTTTGTTTTTTAGTTAACCGACCTGTGTCTTTTTTAAAGCGGCTTATAATTTATTGGCTATTTTTAAACTGCTTATAAACTCTTGTGGAATTGCGTTTAGAATTTTCCAAAATGGCTTTCGGGTTTAGCTTTGATGGCGTATATTTGGAATTTCTGATTATTCCTGATGATTTCTAGAAATTTTCTGCTGGTTTTTGAAAATCGGGGTTGTTTTAGAATCGGTATTTGTTTTGGAGAAAAACCTCTTGTCCTTACGCTAAACCCGCCCAAAAATCAGATTCTCAGAAATTGCGACGATGGTTTTTTAATGGAAAAAATGATTTGCCTGAATATTTTTAAATATTGTGGAAACCTTTTGATATTCAAAAAATTTCGGATGTTTAGAAGACATGTTTTGAATTTGGAATATGATCTGTTAGGTGCCAGGAACTCAGCTGGGACTAGAAAAGCTAGAAAGGAGCAATTTTTGTGATTCCACTTCAGTCTGGGTCTGGGTAATTTACTCTTATTTAAAGTAAATTGAGAGTAGGTTTGTGTAACGAACACGGTGATAAATTAGTTTTCTACACCAGAATATTTTTTTTGTAAGTGTCAATTGGCGATATAGACGGTGTAAGCACATAAGGAAAATGACAGTAGTTTCCCCTCATATAAGATCTTCCTCTGCGGAACCTTTCAGGGCAAACTCTGTGTGGCTTGAGATCGCTTGGCCACCGAATTTCTCGGCGTGCCCCAAAACAAGGAACCCTCTTACTACGTTTTCCGCGCCAATTAAAAATGGCAAGTTTAAAAAAATGGAATTTGTAATTTTATTGTGTCGACAAGCAGTCTGTAGTACTACTACTGCAGTAGTAGTTTTATTAATTTATTAAACGGATTGATTTAATTTGAAACTCGAACGCTACGATGACAGAAATTGTAAGATCGAGTTAAGAATCTTGTGCGAGTACTTATTCATTGATTGAAGGCTCGTGAAGGCTTATTCAGAACGGTCAATCCGCGTAAGTCATCCTGATGTCCCACTGGTGTGGATGGACGATCTTTCTTCTCATTTCATTGACATGCTCTGAACCCAAAGGTAGAACCCTCTCTCTCTGTGTGCTAATTTTTTCAGTATTAACGTACTGTAGCCGTTCTGCCTTTGGAATTGTGTGCCCGTCTAACCTATTTCATTGCTTTATTTTAGAAAAAGTCCCCACGACCACAAAATCAAAACAGCAGAGCGATAGAAACTATGTTCCTATAGGCCCACCAAACATTGCCTCCAGTGCAGGCTCACAGTTACAGTCCCCTCCGAAAACTTTATCATCCAGCTCTGATTTCTCTATCAGTCGAAAAGATTATTTGCACAGGGCGGTAAGAGCTCAGCTGTATTTCGAGTATTGCTTTGAAGTGTAGTTACTAACTGCTCCTGTAGTTCTGCAAAGCAAACGCCTTGATTGGAGCAATTATGGTTAATTACAGGTACCAAAGGCTGCTGACAGGAATGAATGTCAAGTTAACCAGCCTGACGTCGAATGTTCGGACCTTGATGGGGACTGTGTAGACTGTAATTTCGATGCCATAAAGAAGACGTGTACGTATGGGGAAAATGTCACGGTGTCATGTCATGCAAGGGACGCTGTTGTATGTCAGGTAATTTTTTACGGTTTCTATTTCATTCCTACATCATTTAGTGCTTAACTAGAATTCCAAAATATTCCAGGGTGAGCGTCGCTTCGAGAAAGAAATAGTTTGCCAGTACTGCTATCAAACTCCAATCTGGCAACAGAAATGCAACGGAATGGCCCTCTGCAACTCCGTAGGAGCGCCTAGGAATTACTTTAGGTATATAGTGTCTTGTAATATGCATTTTCATCTTTTGAAGTAATTTTTTTAAATAGGGGAAACTGCACAGTTGCTCCTCACGTCCTTTGTATAGGGAATCGAAGATTTGATAGAATGATACCTTGCAACTGGAAAAATGGCTATAAATGGTCAACAGCGTTTCTGTACAGCATCACCTTGGGTGGATTTGGAGCGGACAGATTTTATTTGGGACGGTGGCAAGAAGGAATTGGAAAGCTCTTCAGCTTTGGTGGGCTTGGGTTGTGGACGTTTGTTGATATCATCCTGATTGGTGTCAGATATTTAGGGCCAGCCGACGGCTCACTCTACGTGGACTAATCTTACAGATGGACCGACTGATAACTTATTAATACACGCAATATTGTCGTAAGTCGTTCCGCCAAAATAAATGTTCGTGCAGCTTGTAAGGAAACAAATTCTTTACTGAAAAAAATTAACAAGGCACATTGATGCTTCTACTGAGATTAAAGCTATGATCATCCACTCCAGTCGTACGTGGTGTCTGTCATTCAAATAACCGGATACTAACTCGAGGAATTCACAACATTGTGACAGTTTCTCGTTCATAACTCCAGTACGCCGGCTTATGCTGAGGTAGTGGTACATCTTGTGATACAAATTTTCCAGTTCCTCGTGCTCCCAGTAAAAATCTGGAGTATCCAGCAGGTCGGAATTTAAATTTAACTCATTCCGGAGGGAGAAGAGCTCACCAGTCTTCTGGAGGATTTCCGCTCTTGTAACTTTGAGCTTCCTGGCTGCTTTTAGTTCCTGTACAATACGTTTATAAATTATTTCAGCACTCATCCATCCATTAGCCTTTACGGTGGGTATACACGGACCGCGCTGGCGCGCGGAGTGACCTAACAATATGTCGAAAAGCCTACGAATCAAGACAAAACGCTCCGCGCTGATCTGCATTACTTTTTCTCCAACAACAGTAAAAGCAATTCAATTTAGGTAACAAAAAAGGAGAGAATACTTCCGCGCGGATTGCCTTCGAGAGGACTGGTACTGCTTTTAAGCTTGTGTTAAAGCGTGTAAGCTTGAGACTAGTAGGGTCATTTGGACCTCAATATGCTTCACTTGAATCTCAAATTCGCCTAATTAGCACCTCGACCCTTAAATTTTTAGGGATGTATGAAAGCGGATTTCTGATACCAAAAAACGGCGACAGTTTTGCAATGGCGTGCCGTTTGCCACCAAGTCGATATTAGTCCATGCCGAGGTTGCAGATGTGTGTCAGATAAAGGATGAAAATTCGCGCGCTACTTACCATTGCCTAGCATTGGAAAAAGCGCATAATTATTAATTGGACACAGGCATGCTGTGCTGCGAATTCGAGCGCGGCGCGAGCCGGTGCCTCTCGCCTACCCGTCTGGACGCGGCATCCCCTGCAAGCAAACCGGGTGGCAATACATGCTCATTGAACGGCTAAACTTCCGATATCATAAAATAACTTGCCTCAGCTAGATGATCAATTCCATCCACAAACCTTTCCAATGTTGACTCCCAAATCCCGAGCTTTACTGAGAGAGCCATAGCATTGGCCACGGTGTACTTGTCCAGAATAAGATTCTCTGATGTAGGGCTGAGTGATATCTTTCCACGCGTTAGCTTGGTTAACCTAAAATTGTCATTACTTTATATTATACCGTCGTCTGCGGAAAGGGAATAACTATTGAAATCAGAACCTCTGCTGCTCATTTTTGCTGTGTGAGAATAACATAAACTCGCTCTCCTGCATAACATCAGTACTGGAGTAGCTGTCTATTTGAAAGTCCTTAAGAAAACTAGGAGAAAAAAAAACCTGAGATTAAAATAAACTGGTCTTATCCACGAAATAAATGAATTATGCACTTGAATTACTTGAGTACGTTGTATCGTTCTAGATCCGGGACATTCCAAAAAACGACAGTACCATCACGGAAGAAAAATATTTCACGGGGTTCGTCTCGGATTTCATACTTGGCAACGGCATGAATGACATCATGAAGTTCAGATTCTGTACATAAAGCCAAAAATGTTAACGAATTTCACTTACTCCTTATAAGTTCCTTAGAATTCCGAATTCAATTACCACTTTCTTCAGCCCATACTGTAGGAGTATACAAGCCTTGAAAAATGAGGCCTTTTCTCAGTTTCTCCAGTTCCATCTCGTCACAGGTGGCATAAGCAACGACGGGGTAGGTTGTCGTGCAAAGGCCTTGTGCTGTTTCAGAGTCTCCGTCTTGCACAACTGGATGCATTGCTCCAGCTTTTCGCTTTGTTCGCTTCTTCCCACTCACGGATGCTGCTTGGGAGGCAAATGGTCGAAAAAATAAAGTGTTTCCAGTCAAGCAGTTGGAAAGTATAGGAAAGGTGGGCGCTGCATACTGGAAGTTCTGTAGGGTCGCCAGTGATCGCAAACTGTAGTATGTCCGCTGATGAAGATCTGACTTTGCCAAGAGTGAATAAGCAGCGGATGCCGCTGACCTTCTACGTATACTTGACAACATAACTGACAATCCACGCTGCACTGAACATTAATTAATGAAGGAGGAGTACTGAATTTAATAATTATATGAATCTAATAATGATGAAATTAAGACCGAAACAAATTACAATCCGGTTTTCTGAACTTTTAGACCTTCCTTTGAATTTTTCCCGGGCAAAATCTGGTGAACTTACTTAGTGAACTTAGCGGTAGCATAGCGTTGCGGGTTGCCGGCCGGCTTTGTTGAAAACTCGCATTGTTAAAATTAGGGAAATTATTATTATTCTCTGAATGTAAGACAAAATGTATAACTGAAAAGCATTTTTTTTGAAATTGCAATTCTATAGATATTGAACCTCCTTCTACCTGGCTGCCATTTTCTACTGGGTGAACCTATCTAATTATCTATGAATGAATATAAACGTAAATAATTCCTCCCGTGGAATTCATTTCTGTAGGGGTAAATTGGCAGAATAAGAAGTGCACATTAATTACCGGACAGTCTTTAACTGCGCTCACGGTTTTCTGTGGCGTGAGATTTTTCACAGGGGTAGATGGGTTCAATTCAATTCAATTCAATTCAATAAGTTTATTACGTCTTTTCTTTTTCAACAAAAAGATGCTGGTTTCCAAAAAGTTAGACGCTTGCTAATGGCTAAGTAATCTATTAAGTGAGTATCTGATGATGAGGAGCCATCGCTTTCTTAACTGCGTTCCTGGTTTACTCCCAACACCGTGACATGCTGAACTTTAGACGGAAGTGCCTTTATTCAGATTTAATTAATTAAGTTTTGCAAATTCTTAGTCATTTAAAGTCATTTAATTTCAGGTTTTAACATTTTAATGAAAACGTGTAAAATAATTTTGAATTTTGTCAGAGCTGAGAATTTTGAGCGCAGGCTTCCTCACACCGTTTATGAGCCTAAACCCATAACCCATCACACATGCGCACTTTTAATCGTGTTGCTGAGATGCTTTCATTTAGTGGAAGGAAAGGCAGCGAAAAAACGGCAGCGACTATCAGCCTTCCTCTGGAGGCTCCTCATCTGGAGGGGTTATTTCAATTGATGGTTCTTCCAGTGGGACCTCAATAATTTCATCATCCGGGGATAATTCTCCCACTACGGTTACAGCGCTTGGCTTCCCTGTTGATGGTACAGTCAAAGGCTTAGCTGGCGGCTCCTCTGGAACAGGTTCAGTGGTTGGTTCTTCCTCAGGTGACTCCTGAACTAAAGCTTGGGAGGCTGCTTCTTTGGCTGGCGCTTCTGGAACAAGTTCAGGGGATGGTTCTTCCGCGGGTGGTTCTTGAACCAGAGCTTGAGAGGCTGCTTTTTCCGCAGGTGGCTCCTGAACCAGAGCTTGAGAGGCTGTTTCTTCGGCTAGGGCTTCTGGAACAGGTTCAGGGGATGGTTCTTCTGCGGGTGGTTCCTGAACCAGAGCTTGAGAGGCTGCTTCTTCCGCAGGTTGTTCCTGAACTAGAGCTTGGGAGGCTGCTTCTTCGGCTGGTGCTTCCTCTGCTCCCGGTTCAGCCCATGGTTCTTCTACAACGCTGGGTTCCTCTTCCTTAAATGCTTTTACAGACTCATGGTCCTTATTTAACTCATCATATGACAGATAATAGTCAATTGCTTTCAAGGTATCTTCGTCTAAAGCTGCTAAAGGGTCATCACCCAAGCCCGGTAGGTATTCGTTGGTCACATCCCCTTCTATGCTTGGCTCAAACAGAAGCTCTCCGTCAGATTCTGCTACTGATTCCCCAGCTTCTGAGACATTCTCTTCCAAAAGGGGTTCAGAGGGTTCAGCTGGCCTCAAGGATTTCGCTACTGAGACGGAAGAGACTGCAGCGGGAGCACTGCAGGGGCGCTTGGGAACTTCCTGTTGAGGGCACTTGGCAGCTTCCTGTTGGGGACACTTAACTGGGGGGCACTTAACATTCTTCTGGCACTGCAAGTCACTTTCGGTCAGAAATTGAGCTAAATTAGGAAGACTCCAAAAGTTGAAGAGTCCACCTGAGGAACCACTGCCATCGCATTTCTTGCACTCATTTTGGTATTCTGTCTCTGTAACGTATTGAACCAGCATTGGTACTACTGCAGTCATGTGATCTAAAATTTTGTCAATGATATCATCTTCATCATCAGTTCCCTCGCAGGGATCTTTAGGGGGCGGGGGTGCCTTGATCACCACTGGCGGTTCAGGTTCAGGTTCAGGCTCGGGTTCAGGCGGTGGTGGCGGCGGTGGCTCCTCTGGTTCTGGTTCAGGGGGTGGTTCCTCTACCACTGGTTCTGGTTCAGGCTCCGGCTCAGGTATAGGCTCGGGTTCCGGTGGTGGAGGAGGAACCATCTCTTCGTCATCAATGTCTTCCCCTTGGATAAATGCTATTTCACGGTCATTAGGTTGGAGAGACCTGATATCATGAACTGTTACGGGTGATTTCATCCCCAACTTCCCTAAAATATTGTCAGTCTCCTGTCATCCAACTTATTTAACCACCTTAACTTTGTAATCAACCTAGGCTTACCAAAAGCATTTTCTCGAGTGTTTATTGGTGGATGTTCAAGGTCATCCTCAGATATGTCACCGGGAACCCCCGAATCGGTTGACATTGGATAAATTTATTTCTTTCCCTTGAAAACAAAGAAATTCAGTCATTTATTTCTGTTTCGCGTTGGACTCGTAACTAAGCTGCAAATTACCAAGTGAAATAATTTTGCTAAAGCTTATGCGCTCAGTAATGGAATAGTAAAATTTTGGTGACAGAAAGCAATCTGTAACGCTGAAATTTAAAATGAGTCCACCAAAGTGTATAAAATTAATCATAATCAATGCTTGTTTGTTTGCGAAACACAGCAGCCTAATATTATTCGCAAGGGAACGCTGAATTATAGAGTTTTTGTGTGAAATCAAAAAAAAATCAGCCCAGGATCAGGGGTCGTCATTTGAATGCCTTTACTTTCATTTCTTCTCAAAAACAAATTCTATAAATCATCCCAATTTACCGCTACCGCATGGAATTCCTATTGCCAGTAAAGGTAATTTCTGCGTTCGAGGCCTTCTTACACGCGGCTCAAAAATGCTTCAGGATTTCGTACCTCCTTACACAGTAAACTGCGGTCGAGAAATTAATAAATGCTGGGGCTCTTATTTTCGGAAAAAAGGAAAATGGTTAATTAGTCAGTTACCATTTCTTTTCCCTTTTCTTTTTTTCTTTCTTTGCTGTTTTTTTTTACTGTTTTAATTTTTTGCTGTCATTTTCTTTACTTTCTTTTTTTATTTATGAATAACAAAGCCATGGTCATCTTGTTTTCGTAGATGTTGTACAAAAGGCAGCATTTTTGGCCCTAAAAACGTATGGAGGTTTGATCAGTTCCGCATTACAAAAGCGGAGGAAGTAACGTCTTTCTCTGGTTGGAGGACACAGGACTTACTTTTTGATTCCGTAGGAATCGCTGGTCAACAATGGCAAAACTCTTGAAGTCCGAATGAAAAAATGAAACTCAAAATAACTTGCCTCTCACAATTCTCACAGCTTGCCAGAATTTTTATTGTAGTAGTTTGATATTGGTCAAAGGGGTTTTTGGAATTTCGGAATTTAGTTACAATCAAATGGATTCGGATCAGGCGATCACACAAGCAGCGCAGCATCCAGGGGTTTTTTCTGGAGGTTTAAACTCTGAATCTATTCTCTTCCTTTTCTTACGACTCTTCAGCACCTTCCGACTGAAGCTAACTGGGACATGAATATTTGCCATACTTTCATCCTCCTCTTCGTCTTCCTCTTCATCAAATTCTTCGACGTTGAGGTTTGTATCCAGAACTTCCGGTTTCAAGATTTCTATGATTTCTGGAAGCGTAGGGAGGGGAAGAGGCTCAGGGGTGGGAGAAGGTTCAGGTTCTTCAACACAGACGTCACATTCATTTTTTCCTTCGTTGAGGAAATCTTCCATATCTTTTTTCAAATATTCAAAGATACTTTCCTCAATACAGTCGGCTTGTGGGTCAGAATCTGTAAAAGGAGCAAAGATGGAGGAAAGTCCAGTAAGTTGGGCCATGTCGTCAACTATGTCAGAAATGACGTCAATGATGTCAGCACGACTCCGTCCTTCACAGATTTGGTCAGTGGGGTTCACCTGCTTCTCTGCAATTTGGACGCCTGAAGCTGCGGAAGAGAGTTCTTGGAGCTGATGAGCGGCTAGTAAATCTGCAACAGAGAGAGCATCAAGCCTCTCGAATAAAGATGCGTTTTCTTCATTTGAAATCCCCTCAGTATCTCCCATTAATCCCATCATGTCCTCAACGACTGAGTATTGGGCCTTTCGATGGTTATCCATCGCCGATACTGTCTTGATTGAAACCTGTACTTGGAATTGGACCAGCTTCAGTTTATTTCTTCCCAAGTCATACTTGCTGTCTCCGTGTATCGATTGTAATTATTATGCAGGGATGAGCATATCAGCTACTAAACATAAAACTTAAGCGAAAAGGCTTTTTTTCGTTGAAAGCGTTTAATACTCAGTTTCTCGTCAAAGCAAATGTCGCCATGATACCCAAAAGAAGCAAACGTGATCCTATAAAATTAATACCTTGATCAGACAAATCTTTTATTTTTCTATTAGCTTAGGAAATGGTCTAAAACGACAAAATAATGCGAAATCTGAGCAATTTCTTTTCACCGTCAGCCCTACTTCCGTCTCTTTTAGAAAAGTCACCAGGGACCGGTCTCTAATCTAAATTATTCAAAGTGAACAGTGAAAAGTATCCTACCCAAGGAGTATAGAGAAACTTTTTTTGAGGTTCTCTATACTCCTTCCTTTTTTCGAGATTACACATTAATTTTTCGTTTTAAGTCATTCAGAAGCTAATTAAACTCAATGTATGTATCACAAAATGTGAGGTATGCATTGAGAAAAGGATTTTATTACAAATCTTGGGGTGAATACAAGAATACAATGGGCTGTCGTGCTTGTTTTTCAAGTGCTTTTTGAGTGGCTTGAATAGAATTAAACACCACCACTTGTGTTCCTAATGAAGGGGCCTACGAGTATAGAAGTAGGAGGCTTAGGCACGTCAGGCTGACTCCGTCCACCCACTTCGAGGAGATGGAGTCAAGGTTGGTGGGACTGTGGGTCCGAGGACTCCCGATATGTTGTACAGGTGTGATAATGAAATGGCTCATCAGTTGAACTACGGAAGGGAGTTGGAGCCTGTTTCCGGAATTCCGATTTTCCAGATCTTCATAATTAGGCTGACCCACTAAAACACATACAAATTTTTAGATGCTTCTTTCTTCAGCCTTCTCGTAATACTTAAGAAAAATCAAAAATATGGAAGGGGATTTGCTGGCTTGAATAATTCGAGGGGATGGGAGAAGAAAGAGAGAAAAAGGTGTTCAATTTAGGAAAAGAAAAAGTAAATACTGGACGATTTTTAAGGGTAAAATTTGAGAAAAATTGGTCAGTGGATTATTTTTTTTAAATTTAAAGTAATCTTCAAGGGCAGGACATAGAAAGCATGAAAGAGGAGAGCAGAAAGTGGAGGAATAGTGGGGTAGTAGGGTTTTAGTGGGAGAAAGTAGATCTGAATGCCCTATTTTTTCCAGGCATTGTAACCGATGCATAAGGCGGGTTTCTATGCTCGTTCGTCTTTGTCAGCAGAGTCATTGTCTCGACTCTAGAATTTCCCTTCCCTTAGTTTTCCCTAGGAAGAGGTAATCCCTGATGCTATGCGAATAAAACGCTGCAAGCAGCAAGTAAACACTAGTCCTCAACATAGGGAAACGGAAAACAAACGGGACATACTGGAAACCAGTGAACGGTTTTATGGATTTTACGAAAAATTTAAAATTGGTCCTTGATCTGTAAGCGCCCTGCTTGAGTCTTGCTTGATTAGTTCATAAGGTACCTAAAGCGTGCATACATGATTCTAGTTAATATTTCGAGGCAAGTCATAAGCTATGACTTCGCGATCAAGAAAATGAATCCTTTCCCTTTAATTTTTTGTTGAACGAGATAATGGCCGAACGGCATTCTCAGTCTTGACAGAGTGACTACTAGACATCCAAAATATCTCGTTTAGAGCTGCTGGGATGTCACACTTTTACTTTCCCCACTTTCCCCTACCTACTCCTATCCCCAAAACTGAGACCTGTCTCGGGAAATCACAAATCAAAGCTTGATTTAAGACCGCTGCGATTTTCTCACCTGAAGCAAGAAATGCAGCTAAAGTTCTTTAAGTTTTCTTCGCTAACTCGACTGTGACGAATCACTTGTTTCCGAATCGGAAGTTCCTTGTTCCTTACTTCGTTTAACAAGGAAAGAGAAAGGAACGGAAATTTATTAAAGATCACTACTATTTCTCCCCCTAAATCAATAGTCGAAGGAAATTGAGAAGGGAAATTCTCAGGAGAAAGCAAGCAGCGGTGGAGTCGAAAAGAATTATTTCAAAATCAGAATTCATACGGAGGATGATACATAAATCTGAAACGAGCCATTCCACATGCTCGAATTGAATTTAGTTTAATGGAGCCCAGTGGTACGAGGACCTCAGTAGTAGTCAAGTCACCCCGATAGAAAACACAATCTCCACTTTTCTCTTGTTTTATCTGCCTTCCCGCTTTCCCTTCTGACTTTCTTCTTAACTCCAGTTTTTTTTTCCCGTCTTCGAACTCTGGAAGGTGTTGCACGGGCCAAAGAACATGAGATTTATGCCAAAGTTAAATTTTCTGTCCTTTGCGCTGAGTGGAAGGTTCAGAAGAGAAGCCTAAAGAAACTCTGCTGACCTCTTAGATTAGACTGTCAGAAGAAAGCACTAGGGAAAGGAGTGTATATACTTTTCTCCTCAGATTAAAATCCCGTGTAGAAGGCGAGGGTGGAATTCTTCCTGTTTAATGTCAGTGTGTAGATTAAATTAGGAAGGAGAGGATAGTCATGATCCCGGTGATTCATAGCCGTGAAGAAAAAGATGTGCTATCTCATCATCGGCTTTATCATCTGAGGCACTTGGGCTCTTTCCTCCCTAATTTTAGAACTTATAAAGTGATACGTCAGGCCCTGTGCAGCATAAGAGCTGGGAATCCCTTCATCTTTGACCTCTTTCACCTCCCTTACTTTCATGCCTTTCTAAATTGAGATAACTAAATGAAAATTTTCCGTCTGTTGATATTACTTGGTTTTGTGGAAATGGGAAAAGGTTCCTGTTCTCCTTCTCCCCATGTAACAAGATCTTCCTAATTATTTTTCTGGCAGGATTAGACTAGAAAGAGAAAGAGCAAATAGTGGAGTTAATGGATTATCTACCTACGATTAGAAAGGAACTTTCTCTTCTACTTTCCCTCTCTTCTCCGCCCTTCGTTTTCGTATGAATTAGGAAAGAGGTCTTAGGTTAAAGGAGCCCCGTTCTTGACCATGAATAAACAATGAGTTACAGCTGCTCAGGTCCTGTCCTGTTTTCCTTCGCATGAACTCAAGGGTCAGTTCTGTGATTAATGACTATCTAGAATAATTGACTCTCTGCTGCCGCCTCCCTCCAAGTCAGATGCATCTGATAAGCAATTACTGTTTTCTGAATAGGGGAAAGGGGATGCGGGGATAAGCAGGAGGAGGTTTTTGGGTTAATTAAAATACAAGAGAATGTGAGGCGTAATGCTATACTTGCATTTTTTCCGTTTAAATTAAAATTCGCTTACCTCGGTTAATATTGCTATTTCCCCATTCACCAAATTCGGATTCAATAACATCATTTAGCAAGCTGGTTTTATCTAAATTGAAACAAGCATAAGGTTAACACTTTACTTTAGATTGCGCCAGGATCAGATTAAAAGTTGCACGTAATAAATTGCTTAGGACGGGATAGAATGAAAAAGAAATTGGGCCACTTTCGCACTGTGTAAAATTGAAAGACGTGATTATTATAGTCTGATGAGGGTGCGTTACCGGCGGAGAAAGTCCTCCCTTGCACTTTCCCTCCTGGGAAACTTTAAAGTTAATTTACTTGAAGTTAGAGGCAATTCTTGAACTCTTCCTTAGTTTATCCAGTTCGTCCTATTTCCTAACCGGAACTTCCTCTTCCCCTCTTCACCATATCCATTTACTACACAAAACCCTACCTCTCCACATTTATTTCCTCGACAAGGCAATCTGAGAAAATCTCAAAGACAAAGCAAAGTAAAACGTAAAAGTTGGATAAACCTAGTACGCCTTTTCCAAAATTTAAAACTTTTTGATAGGGGAAAGGAGAGCACTTTATTTTTGTCCTTGGCAACTTCAGTCAAAATGCGAGAGAATTTCAAGAAAACGTGCTTTTTGTAACCACGACGCTGGACAGAGCAGCAAGTATTTTGGCAAAGCAGAATTAGTCTACTGACCTTTTTTCTTAGCTTTTGTTTTTGGCGGTGAGGTGGGCTTAGGAGGGACCCCAACTGTTGTTGTAGACGGCGTGGGAATTTCTTAAAGAAAAGAAAGAGAAAGTAAATCAATTAAGTTACAGACAGACGATGACAATTCTGATTGATCACCGAAATCTGAGGAAATCTGTTATGACAGGAAGCCTCGGAAGCTTCCTCCAGGAGGATGAAAGCCGAGCACAAAAATTCTAAATAAATACACGCACGTACTACTAGCGAGATTTTGAGGACTTTGCCTGAGCCTGATGATGGCGTGGCTCGGAAAAGCCTTGCTTCAGAAAATTCCATTGGGAAGAAAATGAGAAAAATGATTGTTTTGTCTGTGATGATTAAGATGGACAGGAACGGTTATAAGCTCTTAATGGTTTCTACTCTCAGAATTATCATCATCACAAACTAATCGAGGACACGTTGACTCTACACGAAGGAAGCTCTGATCAAGGGGAGAAGAGAAGGCAACTCACCATATAATTTGATATCTCCGTCAGTTTCTGAAAAAAGTCAAATAGTGACCCATAAGAGACCAAAAAAGCTCTTTTTCAAAATTTAAGCTGAACTTACCTCCCAACGAATTCTTTGCAACGCATTTGAACTTCCCAAAATCATTTTTCATCAGGTTCCGAACTTTGAGCCTCATGAACATCTTATAACTGCACGTAAAGAATTATTTTAATAATTGGTTAATTAAAAAGTATTATACTTAGACTCCGTACCTGCTGTCAACTAAAAGTGACTCGTACTTTTCCCCTGCAGAAAAAAAAAAATTTAAGAAAGAATGATGCGGTTGAGAAGGGCTCCTTCTCTGTGTCTGCTTGTTCTCCCCTCAAACTTTCTCCAAGTAATTATTAATAGCGCGAGCTATTCATGCGAATGTAATGTTAGTCTTTACATCCGTCCGTCCGTCCGTCCTCACCCCAATATCTCAGCAACGGATGGTCGGATTGACTTGATTTTTGGTATGAGTGTTCCTTAGGGTCTCTAGTTTTTCACTAGTAAGTATCTAAGCGATCGGTGAAGTTTTGAAAAATTTCGATTTTTGGCCCATATGTGTATATGGGCTTATGGTGCATATATATATATATGTGCATGTGCCATATACAGCCGGTACACCCAAAATTCATAAAAATTTAAGGAAACGTCAGAAATTCATAAAAATTTCAGAAAACGTCAGCAATTCATAAAAATTTTCGAAAACCTGCACATCCACTCGCGCTATTACATACTCCCGTGTTTGCACGGTTTATTTCACATTACTTCCACATCTCACTTGTTCATTTTTTTTTTAATTTTTCTCTCTTGTCAAACTTTTTTTTTTTACGTTTTTGAAGCTAACCTTAATCATTGTTACTAGTTTCTGCTCCTGCTGTCTAACTTCTCACACTTATAGGAAAAGTTTCACGGTTAATGCTAATTTTTCAACAGGCGACGAGAATTAACTGGACATAAAAGGGTAACATGATTTTCCTCCTGAAAATTTTCCGGAGTCATAACGAAATTCGGTGAATATCTCCTATGTGCAACTGATTATTTTGTTCGCTATTATTAGGTAGGTCAGCTAATTTAGCTGATTATTGAGTGAGCTAATTACTTTGTTGAAAGGCTTTTTAAGCCTTGACGTGAATTTCGTGAATTCGGAATCTTTCTCTCTCACCTTTCTCTCGACAGTGATGACTATAAAAACTTTTCAAGTTTTTTTATTCGCCAACGCTTTTCTCTTTCGTACAATTGCAATTAGGGTTGAAGGCTTTTGTGAGCTTTTCGCTAGAAGGAAAAGGGGAATTACGTGATTATTGGTTTTCAAATGGTTTTTCTTGGATCCGTTTTTTGTTTTTACAAGTTTTAGAAGTGGACTGAGGAAGACAAAAGCCCCAAAGCCTTATAATTGACTTAGAAAAGTGTTTTCCTCATATTTCATTTCCCATATTACGGGTCATAAAAAGACATTAAGAAGAAAGAAAGTGGTGAAAGGGACGGCGGTCTCTTAAAAAGTTTTTTCCCTGACACTAAAGAAGAGTCAGCTTTTCCTTTTCGTGGTCTAATATTTTAACCCACTCCTCCCCATTCTCCCTTAAACTGTGGAAGACGAACATAAGTATATGTCAAGAAATTGTCAAAATTCAAGGTGGTAAGGTGGTGCCTGAAAGTGCCTAAAGCTCATACTACGTTTTCATAGGAAAAAAAGAAGGTATTCCTCTCAGCAACTCTCTCCACGATTTTCTTCCTTTCTTCCTCCCATCCTTTCATCCCCTTCTTATCCTTGGATTATTACTTCCTAAGAACAATGTAGAAAGGAGAAAGAGAGTCCTAGGCCAAAACTTTCTCCACTCAAGGAAACTGGAGGTGGACTCAGGACGCCAAATTTCCACCTCTATTTCCGATCATATCCTAGAGCATTTCGTTTTATCTTCACTCCTTATGCTCCCCATCTTCTGCCTGCTCCAAAAGTTGGAGAACCTGGTTGGGATTGCCATAGTTTTAGAGACGGAGTGTGACTCCGAGTCACAGAAATTAGCTGCACGTCAGCTTACAGAATTCGTCTTCAAATATCAAGAAGGATAGTTTTTGCAGGGATTTTTTTTTGCTAACCTCTTTGCTAATTTAAATTAATGTTAGAAATATTTTTAGTGTTGCATTGCTAAACGAAAGTAGCCGGAGACGGAATTCAGCTATATTGCAGATGGGAAGGAGAAGTTAAATGGCTTGTATTTAACCTCCCCCTTTTTAATATTTAATCAGACCCCTTTTTGACTGCTCCCTTATTAATCGTACTTCTTCCCCCTTTTTAAAATGAAAAAAAACCCTTAAAAATAATTTTTTTCCCTTTTTGAAATTTATTTATACATAAAATCGAATAAAAAAGTGAAGATAATTAAAAGTTATGTCAGGTCAAAGTTAGGTTTAAAAATTGAACAGCTTTTAATATTTAGACCTGTATTTACTGCTCTGACACGCCCATATAACCAAAAAAGTTTAAAGTTAATCGGAGTTTAATTTAAAAATGTTCATACAGAAGTAATTGAATCTTTATTCCTAACCCCGACTAAATTTAAACGGCGTTCGGTGTATATGGGCATGATAGTGCTTGCTTTGACAGGGTCGGCCGTCCCCTTTTACGCTTCTCCAAAATGGGTTTCAGCCGAATCTGGGATTATGACCCATTTGTGATGGACTGCCTCCTCGGCATCAATCTGAAAATTTAGCACATACGGGGCGTCCCAGTCAACAAGAATTTCTGAGTGAGATTCCTGAATTGGCTCAAGTAGTTATTGAGTTGAACTTTAGGCGGCTCTTCCGGGCCCTTGTTCCTAAGTGAATGAGGGGAAGATAATTATTTTTAAGGGTTTTTTTAATTTTAAAAAAGAGGAGTATAAAAAAAACCTGAGGGGAAGAAATACAATTGATAAGGGGAAGGTCAAAACCTATGCAAGCATAAAATTCAAGGGGCCCGACTTGGTTTCTTATTGCAAAGAATTATATTCATCATGAACAATTTGGAAAATCTATTTCAAATTTAGAGCGTCAGTCGTTTGAGTCCCGGTCACGAACGCGCCGATGCGGCCTCCACCGGCTAAGACATCCGTATAAAAACCTAACAATTTTAACATGGTGTCAGTCGTTTGAGTCCCGGTCACGAACGCGCCGATGCGGCCTCCACCGGCTACGACATCCGTATAAAAACCTAACAATTTCAACAAGGTGTCAGTCGTTTGAGTCCTGGTCACACACGCGCCGGGGCGGCCTCCACCGGCTACGAAATCCGTATTTAAACCTAACAATTTTAACATGGTATCAGTCGTTTGAGTCTCGGTCACGAACGCGCCGATGGGGTTTCCACCGGCTACGAAATGCGTATGAGAACCTAACATTTTCAACCTTGGAGTTCGGGTCACAAACGCACTAATGACGGTAACAATCCCAATGGCAATAACAATCCCAATGGCAGCAACAATCCCAATGGCAGTAACAATCCCAATGGCAGTAACAATCCCAATGGCGGTAACAATCCTAATGCCAGTAATAATCCCAATGGCAGTAACAATCCTAATGCCATTGTAACAATCCCAATGGCAGTAACAATCTCAATGCCTGTAACATTCCCAATGACGGTAACAATCCCAATGGAAGTAACAATCCCAATGGCAGTAACAATCCTAATGCCATTATAACAACCCCAATGGCAGTAACAATCCCAATGGCAGTAACAGTCCCAATGGCAGTAACAATCTCAATGGCAGTAATAATCCCAATAGCAGTAACGATCCCAATGACAGTAACAATCCCAATGCCATTATAACAATCCCAATGGCAGTAACAATCCCAATGCCATTATAACAATCCCAATGGCAGTAACAATCCCAATGCCTGTAACAATCCCAATAGCAGTAACAATCCTAATGCCACTATAACAATCCCAATGGCAGTAACAATACCAATGCCTGTAACAATCCCAATGCCAGCAATAATCCCAATGCCAGTAATACTCCAAATGACATTATAACAATCCCAATGACGGTGACAATCCCAATGACGGTAACAATCCCAATGACGAGTGCTCATTGTGATTATTACTGA
>JABASM010000382.1:0-12815 GCA_019776545.1 Brachystomella parvula
GTTACTTTTTTTCTTTGTGGAGTCTATCATTGACAAAAACGATGTCAATTATTTTTCAATCAAAAATATTTTTAAATTTCATGCCCCCTTTAATTCGATTAAATTTTTAAATTTTTCATCTAAAATTCAGAAATCGGACTGAAATTCAAAATCATGGAACATCAGTTTGTAGTATAGGTTTCTATAATCTACGACTGCGCCCGTCCACAGTTTTTGCTCGAAATTCCACTGGATTAAAAATATGAGGCCCAGCTTTTTTGATCCTCTTTCGGCAGTAATCCCAAATACTTTTATAATTTCTTAAAAAATTTTCAACCTTAATAAAAATTAAAGAAAATTACAAAAGATTATGAGGCACACAAAACTGATCAAATTAAAACTGTCCATTTTTTTCATAAATTTTTTTTCCTTCCTCCTTTTATTCGTGGAAATGGACTTCATTTGGAAAAGGAAGACACCGCCTTAAAAAACCGAATTTCATGAAAAATCAGCCACGATTGCGTTCCTAAAAAATGTACGACTGCGCATGCCCTAGGGATTTGATGCCAAGGTAGTTCTACCGGTAAAATAAGAAGAGGCTTAACATTTTTGATCCGTATTTTTGATCAGGAGTCACACGGACGGACAATTTTTACTTTTTCTTCTTTTTTAGACTCTGACCTGTGATCCCTGAGGTGGTCCTGTCTCCTGAAGGCTTTTCCGCAGATATCACAGCTGTACGGCCTCTCATCAGTATGGGTTCTCTCATGTATGAGGAGATTGTAACTCTTGGTGAACTGGCGCTGGCAGTACTTGCAAATAAACTGCTTCTTAGGGCGGGAGGATGGTCTTGGAATATTCTGGGGTATTGATACGGCTGCACTCGTGGAAGCACCCCCGCTCCCAGACGGGCCCAAGTACCCATAGTACAGGTAATGGAGCTTCTCTGACTCCATCACCGAGGAGAGGGACGGTGGAGGCGGTGGTGGGGCCAGCAGCGTCGAGGAATGCGGGTGGTGAAAGGCTGAGACGTGGGAGCTACTGCTTGGGCTGCTCATTGGAAACATTTCCAAGCTAAAATCCGGAAATCCTGTTCTCTTTTTCAAAAATCCCAAAAAATCCTTTCGGATTTCCGAACCCGATTTTTCAAATCCAAAATTCCTCCATAAGATTAATGGGTCGAGAATCCATTGTCTGAGGCTGGAAAACCCACTGTTAGAAAAAATGTCCACCAAAAATCCTGAGACCAAAAATTCCTTTGTTCTCAAATTCCGAATTCCAGAAGCGGAAGGCTTGATTTTGAGCCAGTTTCGCTGTGGCAGGAGGGTGACACTGAGAAAACTGGAAAGGGGTGGACGGGGGCTGGATTTTTGAATAAAATAGCTGGAAATTAGTGACTGATTAATTAAATTAAAGTGAAACGGGAGTAGTGTCTATTCTTCGGTTGGCCTTGATGAATTGTTTCTCTCTGAAGTTGAGGGTAGGAATAAGGGGGGGTTGATGATGTTAAAAAGCCGAAGATGGAATGAGGAGAAGAAGAAGCCAAATTGGAGATCCATTTGAGAAGATGAGAAAATGCACCTGTGTGATGGATAATCCACAGTATTACTCTCCACGCATCATCTTGGATCGCATACCAAAGGTGATTTTTTTTGTTCTTCAAGTCTCTGACTACTTGGCTCCTGGGTAAAGCCTAGTTTTTTATGAGCATCACCCCGAGAAGGAGGGAGCACAGGTAGCATTCCTTCTTCCTTTCTTCATAATGGCAAGTAGCCGTAGAGCTACCAGTAACAATTCAATAGGAAGCCACAGACTTAAGAAAAAAAAAAGACAAAAAAAAAGATATGAGAAGGAACCACACCTCATCTTCATCTTTGTGGTCTATACATAGAAAGATTCCAAAATTCCTGCTGTACTCTGAGCAGATGAAGCGAAACAATAACCCGTACTCACCCTATCCTTCCCCTGTCCTCATCACTAATAATAATGGATGCTCCACCTACAGGGTCAACCCAACCAATGAGAAATTAGGGGTCACTGAACTTTGCATTAGGGTTCCGCTGGAAGAGTCCCCTGCGTCTTAGCTAACCTACCAGCGCCAGCGCTGGATTTTTAGCTTGAGCATTGCAAAAAATTTTGCGAAATTCGAAACGCACCAGCGCTATAGCTCTGGCAATCGAAATAATGCACCCATCCAAAAAATGAGGATTTTTCTAGACAAGTTTTTCGAAATCCTGGAGAAAACGAGGGATTTGAAATTTTAAGCCCAAGAAAGGGCCTGAATTGCAATAAACAAAATTTTTGGAACAAAGCCAAACTAAAAGGGAGGCGAGTGGATGTTATCTTCCAATTCTTGAGCAATGGCCCTCACCTAATCACAAATGACAAGGTTTCTGTAAAAGAAAATATAGAAGTTGACAAGTCTTAGTTTTACTCAGGTTTAACGTTTCATATCTCAAAGCCCTTGGAATTAACACAGAAAATTTTTACCAAAGCACAACTGCCGATCCTATCGTACCAAAGGATTTTACGCCGGGAATAAATTTGGTTACCATAAAATTAAATTTTAAACATTTCTGCATTGAAAATAGTATGACATGCTTCCCATCCTAACTACTAGACGGCTACTTGGGCTCAATACTGAAATAAGAAAAAAATAGATGAACAAAAATAATTATAATCTCTAACAATAATTTAGTTAAGAGAAGACAAAAAAAATAAAGTGGGGGAACTTTGGCTGGAATTAAATAGAGGAACCACAGTAACACTACCTAACGAAATGACGATTCTTGGCATGCATAAAACTAAAGCCTAGAGACTCAAGAGTTAATTTTGTTTTAGTTTCCTAGTATGAGGTATTTATAAATTAAGATTGATTAAGCCACTTATTTCCTCTTCTGGAACACCGGGCCAAGGAAACTGAGGAGGACGGGAAGAAATACGAGACCATGGAGTGCTCCAAACACAACAATTCCAAGGTACATCCGAAAATAAAAAACGCGGAAGATGGAGCTCTTAGCAAAACCTAGGACGACGATACCACCGAACTTGGTAAGCGTAATTCCACTGAGAACATTTGAGCCCATTGAGACGAGGGAGTCGTACGACTTGGTAAATCTTGTCGTCTGCTTCGAGCTCAAGTAGGAGTGGACGATATGTGAACAAAATTCAACTGAGATCCCAACAGCCTAAGCAAAAAAAAAAATTCAAATCATAATTCTAGCATACTTACTGAACATTGCTTATGTTTAATTGCACCCGAAATTCCATGATCACCCAGAAATGAGAAACTAGGATCCTAAACTTAGCTCGATGCACTTTTCACTTTTCCCCTGATTTTTATTCGCCTTCTTTTTTTGAAACTGGAAATTCATATGGGCTCTAACATGTAAAACTTGGTATTTCTAAGGGAATGAGCGCAGTGAAAAAAGTCAGTTTTTTCGGATACCCGAAAAATTCGAGTTTCTGTATCTTAAATCTTCCGAATCAGATGTGAGCATTACTCAATTCTGCGTGATATGAAACCCAGTAAAGCAATTTTCTAGATATCAATTTTTTAAAATCGATACCCCGCTCGGAAATGCCAATTTCTACATGTTGAATCCTACAAGAATTTTCGAAATAAAAAGTAAGGGGAACCCTAACTTCGAAAAAGAAAAGCGTTGAGAGAATTTTAAGATCCAAGTTTCTCACCATTTCGGAGTGGTGCAATATTCTGCAATTTCGGATGTGAGACCACCTCTCTTAGAATTTCTATACTAAACTCACCATGACCAAATTGACAAGGCTGATGGCGTTGAGACTGATATTCCACCAGTACATGAGTCCCCCTAAATTGATGAGAATCATGACGATAGTGAGGATTACGATTCCAGCTGCCTGGAACTGGAACCCTGTAAGGAGAACGGTGACGACGAAGATAGCCGACACAGAGATCGCTAGGGATTGCAGCGTATCTTCCCACATCGTCAAGTACTGCTCGTAGAAGACGTAGAAGATTGAATAAGGGAACACGGTTGCCGTCGTGTTCGTTTCTAAAAGCGAAAAAGAAAACGATATTCCAGCTGCTCGAGAAAATTAAAAAAAAAAAACAACTCGTCCATACCCATTTGAATAGTCCTCGTGATATTATCCGCAATGACTCTCGCCTCTCTCAGTGCATTCGTGTAGTCGGCTGAATTCTTAAGGATACTGTGGTAGGTGAGAAAGTAGTTCGCTCCAACGGTCCCGTTGTTGTAGACATTGACCCCACTTCCATATGCAGCGTGCCCACCCTTTGGACACTCCTGACTAGGATTATCCTTCAGAAACCATGGAAGGTAGTCACGGAAATCCGCTGGCAGGACTTCCCCTCCAACGTAATGAAACTGGCAAGGATCACAGAGTGAAGCAGAAGCTTGATTTGGACAAAACTCATGAGGATCCGTCCCTTTCTTGAATTTACAACAGTTTTCATTGTGGATCCAGTCTTCGTAGTCGTCAATCCACGAGGAGGCGGGCTTCGCAATATACGAAGTATTGGATTTGGATGCGGCAAATATTTGTGAGGCAAGACTTGACGGATTTGACCCACCGCGAATGAAATTTTGCATTTTCGGATCAGAGTAGTTGAAGCCATTAGATTTAACAACGAAATAAACGGGTGGGCCAATAGATAGGTAATTGAACAATGACCTAGGGGGGAAAAAATCGGTTAGTCTTTGATGAAAAAATTCAAGAAAATAAAAGTAGGAAAATGAAATTCGATCTAAAAACAATTATCAGCTTCTTAAAAACACTACAATCGAAGAGTCAGTTGAAATTTTAGAAATCGAAAAAAAAAAATGCAAATTCTTACCGGAAATACTCTAGCACATAAGAGTCTTCAGGCATGGAGAGCTCCTGATCCAGTCCGACGTCCACGTAGGGCAAAACGCTGAGTGACATGCAGACCCATCCTAGGAACCCTACGAGAACAGCCACACGGACGGGAAACTTGAACAGAAAAGGCGCATAAATTTCCTTGAACGCTTTGTATAGCAGTCCTGGCGTCTGCTCTCCCCTCTCCTTTTTCTTTCCTTGAATACTAAAAAAATAAAAATGATAAACATTTTTTACTCGATAAAGAAATTATAATAAAAAAAAATTACCAGCAAAATATATCCACCCGATTCCGCTCTTGCCTCTTGAAGTCCAAGCTCATCAAACTGACAAAGCAAGTGATTTGGAGGAGGAAGTCAATAAGAAGGGCCATTCCTGCATAGAATGCAAATGCTCTCACAGCCGGCATATCGCTCAGCCCACCGAGAAAAAAGCAGGTGGACTCTGAAACAGAGCTGAGGAGCATTGACGGTGCCACTTGACCCACCACACGCCCCACGTGCTGGGAATGCGTTTCCTTCGTAAGTCGAGTCGAGCGTTGGAAGGTTTGAACCAGGATGAAAATATTGTCAACTCCAACAGCCAGTACGAGGAAGGGAATCACTTCAATGATGATGAGGGTAGCTGGGACTCCCACGAAGCCGAATACACCAATGGCGGAGGAAACTGAGAGCAGAACGATCGTTACTCCAGACAAACCAAGCGTTATTTTCGAGTCAATCTGCAAAAAACAGGGGTAGAAAATAATTAGCTTAACGTGAAAAGAATGAATTTGGATCAAAAACATATTCTTGGAAGAATTCCTTGAGAACTTTTTCTTTTTTCAATTTTTATGTAGCTTACGAATAGTCTTCGGAAGTCGTTGACTTCTCCCAGAGCTACTGCAATGTAGAGGAACATGATGGAGTAGCTTGCTAGGATCGTTGAAACTTCTCCCTCACTCTCACGCGTCAGCTCATCTTCAATTGATCTCTCAGAATTAAATGCAATGGAAAAGTACTCTGGTTTCTCGTGCTCAATGTAGTGCTTCATAAATTTGATGTAGCCAGCTTCCCAGTCTTCAGCCAAACGATTTTCTTTTTTGTCGTAGCTAAAATCAAAAAAAAAATCAGAAGGTCCATAAGCAAGAAAGCGTAATAAATGTAGGATCTCGACGCCGTTTAATCATATTTTACACACAGAAAAAAAACGCGTTCAATTCTTCACAGATTTGCGAAGCGCAAAAAGTCCATCTCCAGAAATATCGGATGAAATCACGCCCAATTAAAACAATAACAATATTAACGAAAAATTAAAAAACATCAAGCAAAAATAATAATAAACAATGTAGAGAAAACTAGGAAAAGAGACTAAACAGCAACTGAAATTGTAACTGAAATTCAAGCACTCGAAACGGATCGTGGGGTGATGCATACAAGGCAACTTACTGGTTATTGACGATGACAGTGATGATGGCCGTATTCGCATCTTTGTAGGGTACTGGAACAGGTGGATTCCTTGGGTCGGGTAAAAACCCACCTAAGACGACACTTGGATCAATTGTACCACCGTATTCCCCAAGACACGCGAGCCCCATGGAGTCTTTCGGAGCTCCTGGATTCCGAGAGCAGAACATGAAGTGGTCCAAGTAGTTGAGCCCATCCACTTCTTTATGAAGATGCTCAATGTCATTTTGAAACCATCCCAATGGGGAAAAGACCGTGCAATTGTTATTTGTAGGTGAGAGAGGTTTGAAGCAGATGTCGGATAAGCTCGTATTGTAAGCAGGTCCTCTGACATCCTCCACAATTCGTCTCCTTAGTTCAAGAAGTGATTCCAAGAATTTCAGATTCCAGGCAGGTCCGAATTCCTCCATTCCATCTGTGGTGTTATGGTGTACTTTATCTAGGCCCACAGCCGTAACAATTACTTGCTCCGTACGGTAGAAAGGCTGGAACTGGGAATCGTAGTAATCCTTCTCAATTCTTGATCGTGAGTTCGGGCTCGCCCAGAGCTCAACTGGATTGGTTGTGATTTGGAGCCAGTAGATACCACAGGAGAGAAAAATAGTGAAGCCAATGGCGGGCAGGATAACGAAGAGTGGGCGCCGAGCACAGAATTCCCCATGGGCCGTGAAAAAGGTTTGAATACTTTTCTCAAAGGAATGCCCAAGCCGAGCAAAAATTGATTCTCTTCCTTCAAGTCGAAGCACGGCGGCTGCTGCCTCATCCCGTTGCGGAAGTGGACTATCTGAAAATTCCACAAAACAAAATCAATTCCTCATTCCAAGCAAGCCAAAATCATCACGATAAAAAAGTGAGTAAGAATAAAAAAGTCAGGAAGCTCAAAGTCAAAGACAACTTAATTAACACGGCGAGCGAAAAAAAAGACAAAAGGACGATGGCGAAAAATGAGCAAACAAAACAACAAAGAGTAAAATTAAAAATAAAATTCAAGACAAAAGATGAGAAAAAAAGTGCAGAGGAGAGTAAAAGTGGAAGTGAAATCATGTTATTAAATTAATGACGCAATGTACTCACTGTCCTCTTCGTCACGCAATAAGCTATCACCGCTACTCGGCGGTTGCTGATACTCCTCTCCTGGTAGAAAAGAAAAATGAAGTCATTCGTCAGTCACTTAGCGCTTACGTAATTTGGATATTTGAAATTCCTTTAATCCGATTAGCAGTTAATGCAGATGTGAGCCCTTACCGTTTTCTCCACGTCGAATTCTCTCATCTACTGCTAGTGAAGAGGAGATGAGGATCAAGGATCCAATTATAAAAACAGCTACAAAAATCACAAAGTAACCATCGAACCCGTAGATTATGAAAGGCTTAGGCTGGGGTTTCGGTGGTGGTGGGGCTGGACACGAGTCTTCACAGTCGACGCAGCTGCAGGCATGAGTCTCGTTCTGCGGAAAGAAAAAAACCAATGTTATAAAACTCTTCGGCAGGAAGGAAGCACGTAAACTTTCATGACCAACGTTAATTTAGAAATTTTTTATTTATTTTTTTTGTAATTTTTTTTTCTAAAGAAATATAACAATTTGCTTACGTTGATGGACTGATTGCAAAAATATTTTTCTAATTAGAGAAGAATATATAACTATATTAAATACTATAAACTAATTAATAATTATGCTGGGGAAGAAAAATGAAAGAAAAAACTTGTTTTTTTCGGATTTTCCTAAACAGAAATTTTTTATTTATTTTTTTTGTAATTTTTTTTTCTAAAGAAATATAACAATTTGCTTACGTTGATGGACTGATTGCAGCTGACTGTGGGATAATCGAATGGTGTAATTGACTGAGGTACATGGCTTGAATCATTGACATATTGGTAGAGGATATCAAAGGGACTGAATCCATTCTCAGTTGAGCCCATGTAGTCGAACCAGCGATGGGGTGTGCAGCGATATGAACCCCAGCGTCCACATAAGAAATCCATGGCAGGAGCATTCGTGCTGGACATGATGGCATTCGAGCAGGCCTTGTAGGTTGAGCTCACGTAGTCCTCTGTTACCCATGCATGGAGCTCTTTCACAAGTGTCAGATCTGAAAGAAAAAAATTAGCGTGAGTTACCACTGAAAAAGACAAAATATTTTTCTAATTAGAGAAGAATATATAACTATATTAAATACTATAAACTAATTAATAATTATGCTGGGGAAGAAAAATGAAAGAAAAAACTTGTTTTTTTCGGATTTTCCTAAACATCTAATTTAATATTCACGTATGCACGAACTGCATTTTTTGTAAGTTTGAGATTTCGGGTTATTCTTAGTGACGAAGGCAAAATACATTTTTGCAACCATTTTAGAATAGATGCTAAAAATTTAGTCAAAAAAGGAAGACAAAAAATGAATAAAAAAAAGGAAACTGTTAGAAATTCTTTCAAAAACACGTAAAAGAAGGAAAAAAGCTAATCAAGGACGGTGGGTCAATTCTATTAATTCAATTAAAAAATCCAGACGAAGTGTGGAAACCGGCGTGACTGGCCGCCATTCATTCACTCCAATCAGGAATTGGTTGACAAAAGAATTTAATTAGCTTTTGTGCTTTATACTCCGTGTTCTCTTCAAGAAATTCAGACTCAAGGAATTAATGTATTCAAAAAATAGCAAAGCCTGTTTTTAGTTCCTGGAAAAAAAAAACTTGAGGTCAAAACTTACTCTTCGCCTCTGGGTTGACGACAGTCTTGGTTACATTGACCCAAGTTGACTGGACAGGACTGCAGGTAAGCTCACAGAAAATCTGACGAAAATTATAGTAGCAACTCGGGCACCGGCTAATGATTGACTGTGGGAGTGCTAAATTCTGACTCAGATCCAGGATCTGACTCTGTGAACAACATAATTTTGACCCGTATTTCTGTACAAGCTCTGGACAGAAGTGCTCGAGAGTATGGAGGTCATCCAGGTGGACTTCCTGTGGAGGGATTTGAACTGCACAGGGGAGTTCCACCCATGAGGCATCTGGGGGTGAGCCACACTTGTCATACATGACACAGTGGGGTTGACTAGTATCAGCTTTTCCTATCTGACTAAAGTCCACCGCGTTATGCTCATCTTCTTCATGTTCATCTTCTTCTTCTTCATCCTCTCCATCAGCTTCATCTTCAGTTTCGTTACTGTAGTTCTACGGAAACAAGAAATCAAAAAGTCAAGTAATGCATACGATTGACATTAATCCGGAATTTATATCTATGGATTTTCATTCTGACGTCAGAGTAGTCTACCTATGCCTAGAATGCTATCACAAATCACAATAACTCAATTCGACGCAAAAATGAAGCTGAATAAATAAGCACGGGACGGTGATGAGTGTGTGTGACAAGGAGGACACTCAATTCAATCACCTCGTAATCAATAACCGTGTTTATGCTGTGTTGTTGCTAAGAAATTCATAGCTCACAACAATAAAAATTTCAATGATCTAACTACTCTTCCGTTCAAATTATCACGTCGCCGTTAAAGCTTCACTGGAAATTGCTATTACAGGAGAATGAGTCATAATTGTATGAGTTGAAACAATGGGATGGAACGCCCTAATTCATTCACTAAAATTGATAAAAGTAAACAAAAATTTAATGTGGAAATTGACCCATAACCATCGATCGACCAATGAAAGTTAGACAGAAATCTAACAAAGCGCTCGATGGGCATATTTGGAAATAATGTACCCATCCCGCGCCCCCAGAATTTATGTATATGACCCTGACCCTCACTGTAATTATGTTTACTTAAATGTTTTTGGTAAAATGATGAGTGGATATGTAAGTTGGAGCATATACGAATCTAAAGAGGTCAAGGGTGATGAGTGTGAAGGGATGAGAAGATACTAAGTTGTGTAGTATATCTCTTCCCAGGTCTAGAAAATGAGAAATGAGAATAAAAATGGTCAAATTAAGAAATAAGACTAACCTGATCATCATGACCCCACTTGTCCTCGTCTTCATTCTCCTGGGCTTTTAGGACTTCAGAGGAAGGTGTGTCTGTGGTAGGGATATCTTCGGTATCAATTTCTGTTGTATTTTCGGTAGCGCTGACCACAGCAGCGACAAGAACCACGAGACCCAGGAACGTTATGTACTTGATCTTCATGCTGTTCGTAAGCGGAGATGACCACCGCAGAACTAATTTAACTTAGGCGTCTAGATTGAGGAGCTGATACTTCTTTTGTAACTTAATTACGACTGAGTGAAAAGTGAGCTCTGTTCGGCCAATTGATCCCAGTTAGCGGTAGTTGTTAAGACGTGAAGACGAGGTCAGCCAAGTGCAAGGTCAACTTGTTCCTGATTGTCGTCCGGAAGGAAGGAAATGAAGATGGGCTGAGGAGTCAATTAGGTTGCTACGTTACTGAAATTGAGTCACGTCGTGTGTCTCTTCCTATCGGTCAGTCAGTTGTTGAGGGCGATAAGACTACCTCGTACCATTGTTTTAGCTCTGATCAAAGGACAACCACTACTAAACTGCCACTAATAAACTTGTTTAGTATAGCATCGCTGGAAATATTATCGAGAAGGCCGGAGAGTGAGTAGTCACAGTCAGGAAGTGAAGATGCGAAGTGACGAGATGCGGCAGGCAGGCCACAAGTCACAGGAATCATCGTATGATTTTTCAAGAGGAATTTTTTTACTCTCGTCCGCAAACTCCTGCTCGTCAAGTTATGAGGAGAGAATCGACGCCTTCTACGTAAAATGAGAACAAGAACGAGAACAACAATTTTACAAAGTAAAAAATTAGGGAATTTACTTACCTCAAATAAATAAATGTCAGTCCCCTCCCTGGGTACCTAACCAAGTTTCCCAGCGAGGAACCTGGCTAGGTAGCCTATATGGTTGGATTATACCGTTAGGTACGCAAAAAAAAATTGAATAGAAAGATGAAAATTTTTCAGAGGTCGAAAAATAGAAGTCATAGAATCACAAAATGACCCTTACAAAAGTTTTAGTGTTTTAAAATTTCTTTTCAATTTTCTTTTTGCGTCCCTAACGGTATAATCCAACCGGTTAATTTAGAAAAACTTAGAAAAATTTTAGAGGACTTGAGTAGGTACCCTACCAGTCTTCAGCAAATTCGGGAAAATAAATAAATGCATATATGTTTCACGTTACGAATTTAATTTCCGAACCGTAAAGTTACTATAAAGTTTTTAAAGACTTAGATTTTCAGTTTTTCTGTGCAAAGCATCTTTTTTTACACATTCAGAGAAAGAAACGACTCAAGAAAAAATCCTGGAGCCGCAATTAGTTACAAAATGATTCAAACACACAGAAATACGATTCTTGCACACGAAGTTTTACCTGTTTTTAGTAAGCATTACAACTTGCTTCCATATAACAAAAGTCGTGCAGAAAACAGCAAAGGTCAACTTCGTCTACCGCTACTCATGACCCTCCGACCCCACAATACGACCCATGGTTCAGGTAGGAAAATACAGAACAATGACGAGTACAGCGAATTACTTGAAAATTGATTACACTTCTTTTCGGACAACCTCCGCTCTCCTAAAATGCAAATAACAGAGAAGTGAGTTTATTGAAACTAAAGGAATGATACAAGGCGGAAACCTGATCACCATATTATTTGACAGCTATACATTTACTACTGAAATTATTTCATCTAACAGCTCAAACCTCATTTGCTTTTGCACCTGGTGTAGAAGTTAACGAAGAATTTGATTACAACAATGATCAGAATCAGCCCTTGGCAGTACAGTGTATTCGTGTGGACCGAGATAATCTCGTCGGTTGACAAAACAATTATTTCTAGCAATTTTTCTGTCGCCTTGATCGTGCCCTGCACGCCTGCCTGATTTTTGCTGACAGCATTGGTACCTAAAAGCTGCTCCATATGTTTTCTCAATCTCTTTTAATTCGGCCAATGTTTTCTTTTCGATTTCATTCGCAGCTCTTAATATTTGATTCTCTTCCAGCTCGATCTGGTTTTCTGTAACCTCAAGTCTGTTTTACTCCTCAGCCGATTTAGCTGCCTGCTGGTTGGATGTAAGTATATTCGACAAAGGAACGGTATTCATCATTTTATAAACAAAACTTAGAAATTTGGTTTCCGGTGGGCTGAATGCAAAATTGCTGGCCATGGTCTTACTACCCGCTGCTGATAAGTTCCTTACTTGAGAATGAAGGGCTTGCATCGCTTGCATTCCGTATTGTCCCAGTGAAGAAATTAATGCCGGAGTGATGGAGCCTACAAAATTTGCTAACTTGAGGCTGTGCGCCTTGGGTTTCTCCAGATCTGAAATTAGTATTTGAACCCTCCGTAAGCACGACAATTCTTTAAAAATTAAAATTTTAAACACTAATTAAGTACCTTGCTGAAGGTTACCCTCAATTTACGGAGAATTCCGGCTTACACAACCTCCTCGTGGAGTAGGCTAGTATGCGTACTGGGAGTGAGGGCGGGACGGTACAAACTGGTGTACGCCGTCCGATCCCCACAGCAGAAACACCGAAAAAGCGTGTGAGGCGGGGGG
>JABASM010000382.1:12922-24192 GCA_019776545.1 Brachystomella parvula
GGGGGGGGGGGGGGGAAAGGCAAAAGCAATAGCCCCACACCAAATCCAAACCCAAAAAAAAAAAAAAAATTAAGTACCTTGCGAAATAACATATACGGTAAAGTCTAAAGCAGTGGTAGTATTACATTACTTCAAAACGCTTGCTTCATTGCATAAGACTTTAACAAAGGACTGAGTGCAAAGGCTGCTGATAATCGTAACGCTCATCTATTGTTCTATCAGGAGATCTGCGCAAGTGAATTCCTGCTCTAGTTTTACATCCGGCCATTGCACAGCAGATTCCTGCTCTAGATTCTCATCTCGAGGTACCCTCCTATCCTGTTTTACCAATGTGATGCAATGATATCTGCGGGCGCCCTAAAACCCGTGTAGTAGTACGCTGCAAGATTTTCTGCAAGTGCTGTAGAGCTAAAATACTGCCTGCCGACGGCAGCGTACATGTTTTCAACAGCTTTTACCAAGTATCGGACTGTTCGCCCGTCGTGTTCTCTGCAAATTAAGACTTTTTTTAACATTACGCAGATGCTTCAGCGTAGATGTACATCATTACTGAAGTTTTGAAGAAAGTAGGTGCTTATTTTTCGACGGGAGAAGGAATTTGCAGAAAAAATAAAGACGCAGCTTCTTTCTGCTGCATTAAAACGCAAGGCACAAAATTTCCATGGGAAACAAGGAGACGAACAGAAGCAGAAAAAGAAGAACCTGCTTTCTGCACCCGCTGCCAGTGGGAAGTCGCCTTTAGGCTGGTAGGAAAATTTGTTACTTCAAAATTCTGTTAGGCGGAACGACATTTTGTATTGTTGATAGAGGTGCCTGTTGGACGTCAGGCGACTATATCGATTATCTAAAAAAAATACTATTTCTTTAATAAAAATCTATTAGTTTTTGAAGCAATTTTTACTGACTCCTTTCTTTCAAATAGTTTCCCATTTTTTTTGTAAACACAATATACTTTGCTGCAGCTTAATTAAATAATGTATTAATTCCGATTAGTCCAGCTTATTCTGCATACACTTTTCCAAAAATTTAACAGCGCGTACGCAAAGAAAGCCATTTCCCCCTCATATGGAATCGCGGAATAAGGCCGGTGTGGATGAGTTTCGTGGTTTGAGCTGGCGGGTCTGGGGTACTAAAAGCATGTAGGGTCGGTGGAGGCAAGTGTGATCAAGTTTGCCTTTCTTTGATTTTAAACTGCTATTAACCTTTGAAAAAAGAACCTTCAGTGAAATCGCATGCCCAGTATTTTAGAAACAAAGTGTTTTAAGCATGATCAGCGCTTCTAAATCACAAAAAAAAATTTCAGTTTAAGAATACGAATTTTCAAAGATTTGATCACACTTTCCGACAAAAAAAAGGTGAAATGTGATCCCTGTGCCGATAAGTGTGATCACTCATAAAAAAAATCCAGCTGTTTGATCAATTATATAAATTCAAAGATGAATCAGATTGCCGCATTTTGAACAATTTCGAATAGCGCATCGCCCAAGCCAATTTTTGAGCGCTTTAGTTTTTTTTTAAACAATAATGCAGCACTGTAATCCTAAATGATCACACTTCCCCCGTGATCACACTTGCCTCCACCTACCCTAATGCATGAAGGTGGGGCCCAAAACAAAAAGCATTTGCAAAAACCAAGCTGTAAAAATGCCCTATGCAGTCTTCCCATCAAGTTAATTTCGTATCGGATCTGTTCATCATCAGTTACACCAGGAAAATATTGCCTCTGTAAATAAACTGTGATGCCAAAAATGAATGAGCTTTGAGCCTGAAAAAAACCCACTAATCTCTTCCACTTTACACCTGACTCGAGTTTCACCTGTCCGCCTATGTCATGTCCCTATCAAAGTGTCAATTAAAATCTTGCCGTCCATATACAGCCACAAGAAAAGAAAGCCAGTTTTTAATCTCTTAATTTATGCGTCTAGTAGTCTGGCTTGATTTTCTTTGATTTGCGTAAATAAATAAAAAACGGATTACTTTTCTTTAATTATCTGAAATAAATTCATGGTCGAACAACTAAATTTTTTCACTCAAAAATCCAGGTCTCTCTGTCATTTAACTTCAGCTGCTAATTCCTACACTTTCCGGTCTAATTTTCTAAGTTTGCAGTGGGAATACGGGGTTCAAATGACGTCTCAAAAATACCGGATTTTTTGAAAAAAAAAACAAATTGTTGGGATACCCAGAAGTTTGAGGTTCAGTGACTCAAGACGGTCGTAGAGGTTGCTTTTTTTTCTTAAAACAAATTGCCTAAAACACGGTAATTTACAGCGGATTACACGAGACGTAAGCTAGGACAAGAATTAGATAACGAAACGATTTTAGCGTAATGTCCTTTGCTTGGGCCCTTACTTACACTTACGTCATGGGAAACACCTACATGTAGTAGGTGTTTCCCATCTGCAAAAAAATATGTGCAAAAAAATGCAATATGTAGCTAAGGACCCATAATTGCATTTTTTTGCTTTGAATTTTCTGATACATGCAAAATTCTAGTCGTTTCTAATCTAATCCGAAGTTAATTGAAGTAGAAAACAAAATGAGAAACAAAAATTAAGATTAGAAAAACCACTTAAAGTGATTAGAGGCTTGTGAGGTTTCTGAATTAACTCTGCAAGGACATTAGATTCCGTGGTCCAGTATTTCGTAAACACATCAACAAACGTATAGGGGCACTTGTATTGTCACCAATTCTACCGTTACTTTATAGTAGCAGTTAAACAATTTACTAGTTCAACTTGAGAATACCTAATTCAATTTTTTCATTTTTTTTTTTAAAATAATTTATGTGTCCAATTTCAATTGATTGTCAAGTTCAATGCCTTTTGAGAATGGAATTGAGGAAGGAATATTAATTTGTTATGTAACTTCCCCATTTAATTGGAAAAGATGATGGCCGTCAAGGTAGGCAATATTCCTTTAACGTTTCAATTCCGTTGAGCTGAAACTGGTCATGATGCTTACAATGTTGTACTGTTGAATTTATTGGAATTAATTATGCTTCCGGATTTTCTTCCCTTGGAGTGAGTGACCGGTTATGGGATTCAAGGGGACAAATACAACGTTCTTGGAAGCCATTGAAGTTCAAGGACATGAGCATGACATTCAGTTCCAGTAGCTTCCATTGAACTCGATGTCCTTCCATTCCACGATACAAAAATATTTTTCACGATTTTCTCGATGGATGGGTGGAGGGGAAGTGAAATTGACGAGAAAAGTCAGCGTTGCAAAATCTCAACATGAAATTTTAAATCTTATTGATGTCATCGTTTTCTTTGAATTAATTGCTTTAATTTTCTGAACTTGCGTAGTAGTTTTGAATGATTCATGAACTTCAACCCTGATCAAAATCTACCGTAATTGGCCAACTGAATCGGCAGATTTAAACGTAACCAAATAACCAATAATTTAAAATGACGGGCACAGTCTACTATTAGAATGATTGAATCTAACCTAAAGCTGTAGAACACAAAACTTGAAAAAGAAAGCGTCAACCTGCTGCAGGGATAGGTTCAAATTAAATCTAAAATTCTAAATCGTTAACGCAGCGTCGAAGTTACGCAATAGTCTTGACCTTAACGGTATGAAATTAAAATAGTTGGAATTTAAATGTAGTTTAACAAATGAGCGATGTAAACAACGACAGCGGCTTTGATCTTCGAAAACTAGAAAAAATCTCAAACCTAAAAAACTTAAAAACTAAAAACTTAGATTTTTTTTTTTAGAATTTCAGTCATTTCCGACCTTAATATCTAAAACCCTCTTCGCCCACGGTTCATCCCACGGTTTCCCTAATTTTTCTCTTTTAAAATTCAGAATTTTAAAAAGTTTTTGACGATTTTTTTCTGTTGACTGGCTGAATGACGGGATTACTAGAAGGGTAAAAAAAAGATTTTTGGGGACCAAGCGGAACTAAATCTGCTTTTTTTTTTGCTTGACGCTGACGCCAGAATAAATTAAATAAATATTTGAAACATAAAGTTTATTGCTGATGATCAGATGTATCTTGTCTTGCAGCCTAGCTTGGTATTTTGAAATCTAAAACTTGAAAAGTTTTCAAAAACAGAATTTTAAAATTCTTTTTGTTTCATATTCTTTGGGTTTTCAAGTTTAAACTCCGGAATTCATGTTCTTGAAATTCCAAAGTTTTCTACTCAATTGCCTTATTTAAAAATATTCTGATTTCGATTCTATTATTCCATGGAATCCCTGAACTTTTACGGACGCCTGGATTGAAAAAATGAGCGATTTTTTGCACTTGCCGGAAGATAGCGAAGATTTTTTGTTTACATTTTGTCACCAAAAAAATAGAACCGGGAAAATTAGGGGCAAGGGGAACCTTGGGAGTCGGAATAATTGATAATCTGGAGAACTTTGATTTTACAGCAAAAGGATGATGCTAAAATCCTATTCTTCTAAAGCATACAAATTACTTTGAATTTGCTTTGAATTCAGAAAGTAGGACGCATAAAATTCTTCATAATTTAATCCAGGAATGAAAAGACTGCAGGTTTCGGCCTACAGGCCTTTTTCTGATCATGCCTTTGGCGAATAATTAATCCAGCAATTCTAATAACTTTAATTTTCTAATTTGATTTAAGTATTTTGATTAAGACGATGACCACATATTTTTGACTTTGAGAACTCAACGGAAATTATAGCGGAAACCAGCAATTGGACAGCAGAGCATGAAATTGAAGACCAGAGAGGAGGAACCTTTGCCCTTTAGACCTGAAATCGAGAGTATTTTACTATATGTAACTTATATCAACCTTTTGTAAGGAACAATGGAGAATAATAGGTTATTGTTGGATGATTACAGGGCGTACTGCCTGAGTCTATTTGCAGAATTCCGAATCCCGGACAGGCTGTATGAGAGGAAGATTGAGAGATTTTGAAAAATAAACAAAAGGAAATCCGTTCTCATTGGTTGAAAATTAGTCATAGCTCATCGAGACACCTTTTTATAGTACCTCACCTATAGCCTTCCTGTCTCTCTATCGATAAATTCAAGACTGAGCTATTGAATGAGTCACCAGGGTGGGGGTATCAGATGTCCATGGAAATTCCTTGACCCTCTTCTCTCCAGTTGAAGTAAGTGACCGTTGTTGAGTCCAGACTCAGTCTAAACTGGAAGAAGCAGGATGCCCGGTAAGCAACACTTCTATCAATCCACAGAGGAATCACCTCTACTTTTATCAGACGAAGTCTTCCAGAATGGGATTACCTTCAACGTTAAGGTAATTTTAACTCTATTCACTTGTCCTGGTAGTGGTCATACTAGTAGTGGCACGTATGATTTAGTGATATTGAAAATGTAGCTTCTAATTGTCGATACCTTTTTCTAGATGATCGGATCTATGGATATTCCAAGGCCAATGAGCAGGATTGAGATCGTGGCAGCCATGCGAAGGGTCAGAGTAAGTAGGATTAGCTTCAGTAGATACCTTTGCCTACGGTAAACGAAAATTAACATCTTTACTTCTTGTTCTTAACGTTTAGCTGGAGTTCAAGTCCAAAGGAGTCAAGAAACGGAAGGTATATGTCGTCAACGGCAATTTTTGAGTTTAATTCAATGAATTCAGGCTTGATTCTTTACAGGTAGCACTGACTGTTGGAGTAAATGGTGTAAAGACAGCTCTGAGGATTAGGAAAAAGAAGGTACAGAGTGTCTACCATGTTATTGAAGGGGTATCATTTTCATTCGCTGTTTTAATTTTCAGAAGCATCACCTCAAGTACCGTAAGAACGGACAGGCAGATGAGATGGTGCTCCAGCAGCATCCAATCTACAGGTATTTTTCGTCAAGAACGGTGGCAATGAATGATTCTTGAAGTTTTGAAGTTTGTTACTCTCATACAGGATTTTCTACGTTTCTCACGACTCTCAGGACGTCAAGGTCTTTAGTTACATAGCTCGTGAGACGTCATCCAATGTGTTCCATTGTTGTGTGTTCAAAGCAAGCAAAAAGGTGAGCACTCGTCTCTCATTATGTTTAGCAGACTCGTAGACGTCAATATCTTCTGGTGGGCTGGACGTAGTTTGGCTTTGATCATTATTTTCTCTGTCACATTGTTTTTTAAAATTAATCACTCGGAGGCCTCAGCCTTTCCCATGTCCCAAGGATAAATTATTAATGAATCTCCGATTCGTTCCGCCACCATCTGCGCAAAAATCATCCCATTTTTTAAAAAAAATCTTGGCTTTATCTTTGACTCGGTCGTCACATCCCCTTACGTCGCATGATAAAACTACTAAAGAAAAAATGGAGGACTGCCAAGAATATTTTCCCTAAGATGTATAAATAAGTTAACTACCAACGGCACAACACTTTTCAACGTGGAGCCATACAGTTCCCCAGTATATTTTTAGAAGTGCCACTCCACGTCCTCGACTCTACGCCTCCTGTCACCCCTCAACAATGCACACCGTTCTCTTCCGTCAACACAAGTCCCAGGCCCAGCAGCAGCAGCAGCAGCTTCAAGCCCACCAACAATACGCTGCTGCCAAATCACAACAATCACAGCAGCAACAGCAGCAGCAGTCCCACTCCAGCAGCAAGTCACAGAGTCAGCAACAGGGAAATGGGAGCAGTAGGCAACAATCCTCCCAGTCTAAATCCCAGCACCAGCAAGCAGCGTCTACAAAATCCCGGAAGTCCACGCAGCTTGATGGACCGCCGTCACAACATCGTGGAAGCGGAAAATTCTTTCAGTTGTTCCAGTCCCAGGAACCCCAGGAGTCAGCATCATCGAAATTGCATATGAGTCCACCCTCACCCTCCAGCAACCAGCAGCAGCGAAAGAAAATTTCATTTGAAGCTCAGTCAAATACTCAAGTTCAGAACAGCTTTAGTCCACCTGCCGTTCCTCAACTTCCGCCAAGCTCACTTTCAGTGCAGAACGCAGCGGATGTGGGTTATGACTTTAAACCATGGACACCTCGCTCGCTTTTATCTCTATTTTTGTCTAATTTTACAATTTTTTTTTCTTCTTGTTTTTCAGAAACAAGCTCTTCGTATAGTACGGACGATTGGACAAGGTACGTAAAAAATAAAAATAAAAAAAATCGCAAACGCACCAAGTTGCGTGAGCTAAATCAGCGAATCGGAATTAAAACGCAATTCAACCGTATTTCAATCAATTTATTTGGATTCCCAAATTAAATTTCCGAAATTTAAAATTAATTTTAATCCCAATCCGGTATTATGTGTAATTTTCAATTTCCAGATTTGGCGTAGGCGTAATTACCATTATTTTTTGAATTCCCAAATCTGATACTTGAATTTTCAGATTTGGCGCATGAGCGTTTTTGAGCTTTTGGATTTGGCTTATGTGCAAATTTCTTGGTCGCGAATAGAAGAAAATACGAAGTACACCCCCTTCTTCCGCGAAAAATTCATAGTAATTGGAATTCAGGATTTCTAACAATGAAAATTTATTTTTGCAGCGTTTGAAGTATGTCACAAGCTAAATTCACCTGGTGAAGAGGAGGGGAATGGACGAAGGACCGAGGAAGACTCACCAAATGGAGGTAGCCAAGTAGCAGTACTAAATAAAAATTATAAACAAAGTGATGACAAGAATGATGATGATTAGGACCATCTGTTTCACACATTTCATTTCTTAATTTAGATTCTACACAGTCTCTGGGTTGTCCGGATAATGCATCCTCCTCCGTACCCCTCACACCTCAGCCACTTCTCAAAAAATCTCTGATTTCTTCATCTTCCTCCAAACAGCGTCCACCGCCACTAAAGGTAATCCCAAGAAATTCCGTCGTCAATTTGAGGCGGTTAGGCAGTTTATTTATTTTATTTTCTAGAATACTTGGACAAAGCAGGGAACAGACTCGCCAACTGACTTCAATTCTCATCACCACCAAGTCCAACTTCTCAAGGAGCAGCTAGAGCAAGAAGTACTCAATACACAGTCAGCCAAGGGTCAGCTCAATTTACTCCGAGAGCAGCTGAGTACGGAAATGAGTGCAAGAATTGAAGCAGAGAATCGTAACAAGCAACTCCTCCATCACAATAAAGAACTTCTCAATCATCTCCAAGTTCTCGTTCAGCATATCCAAGAGCTTGAAGGTCGAGCAAGGGATTTTAGTGGAGGAGAAGGTGGGACGATTGGGTCTGGTGCAAGTGGGTCACCACAGGTCAGTATCTTCCTTTAAATTTTTCCAATTTTTTTTTAAAAGAATTCCTGCATGGTTCTCCTTACCTCTATTCACCAAAAAATAGTGGGTTTGTCGATGTTTGGCTCATGGGCATGCGCGTGTTGGTCTGATTAATTTTATTTAACCCTATACTTTTAGTGCCTCGTCTGCAGTTACATGTCCTACTCATTTTTTAATTTTAGACTCTGAGAAACTAGTTTTACAAGAATTGAGATCTGCTACCCCCATGATTCGGTAGGCGTACATGTATCACTTCGGAATCGTAAGAAACTAGCATCGAACTTCGCTCCACGCACTTTTGATTTTTTTTTTTCAGATTTTTCTTCTCTTCATTTTTTTTTCGAATCCTGGAAATCCTTATGAAATTTAACATGTAAAAGGGGTTCCTGAGGGACCTTCGTTGAAAAAAGCTCGCATACCTGAAAAATTGCGTTTTTTTGTATTTTAAATCTTCAAAATCTGATTGATTTCTGAATATTATACTCGATTTTTCGTGAATCGAGACCTAGTAACGCACTTTTTGATTTCCGTAGAATTTTTTTTCCAGCGATTCCCCCTTTTAGAAATGTCAATTTTTACATGTTTAAAGGATTTTCCGAAATCCCTATAAAAGTACTAAGAGGGGTGTATTGCTTCGGAAAAATAGAAAAGTGCGTGGAATGAATTTCAGAATCCGAGTTTCTCACTAGTTCGGAGTCTAACACGTATATATGGCGAAATTCTGGGAGTGGCAAGTCGAAACGTTCCCTAGTTAGTGCATGGTTTTTTACCATTTTTTGCCTTTTTTAATTGAAGGTTTTGTGAATTTTTTTGGAAGTAGCACAACCGGACACGTTTTTTTTTTTTGAATTTTTGAAATCACAGAACCCATCGCCAAGCCCAAAGACGCAAGCACTCAAAGCCACGTCCTCACTTCTTCTCCAGTCGAGTCTCCTAGAGCTCCTTGAGTCTCAGCTCCATCGGTTCTACAGTCCGAGCTTAGTGGTTGGGAATTCCCACCTGGAGGGAAGTAGTACTCCAGTACAGAAGAGTGTCAGACTACCCGTGGAGCTCCTCAAGCCACCCCCACCCTTGACACCTACAAAAAGCTCTCTCATCTCACGGTCTGTGAGTGAGAAGTGTCACCGTGAACTTCCCCAGGTGGAACGGACGAGTGCATGGATGCGACACACCACCAAATAAATTAGCCTCCGCCCATGAATCTCCTCTAAGGAATCACAGTATTTTTAAATGTTACCGCCCTCACTTTACAAAATAATTGTTAATCACTACTACTATAGATTCTATCCAGCACGGCCTTACCCCGTCCACGTGAAAATTCACGTACAAACACTGCGACCTAAGCTACTCCCGCCCCCCAAGTCATATAGATGAATTACCTGGTGTAATCATGTATCCTACTTGCGCAATTTGAACTTAATTACTAAAGCGTAAACTCGTCATTTTTTAAATAAAAGTTGGGAAGTTGAAGTTCGAGAGCCATTGCTGGATTTTTTTAGAAAAAAAAAAGTGATGGAATTGCTAAATTTTTTTATTTTTATGAAATTCCAGCTAACACCCCGTTCTAAAGTAGAACGCTGGTTTGTTCTCTCAAGTGGTGGACCGTTGGAGGAAGCCCTGACCAAATCACCGGAAGGTCATCTTACTTCAACTGAATCTGGATTTGTGTCTCAGCGAAATCTTCTCACTACACTCTGGGAAAGAGTCAAGTTGACGAAGAAACCAAAAATTCGTAAACGCAGTCATCGGTCCATCGCTACTGTTTAAATATTTTGACGAAATTGTTCAGAATTCCACAAGGTCAGTTTTTCTTGAGCACCGCTTCATCATTCTCCTGAGAAGAATGTGAAAATCGGGGTTTCTATTTTCGGGCAAGTAGAGAGGGGGGGGGGGGGGGGGGGGGGGGGAAAAAGGGGGGGGGGGGGGACGGATTAACAATGCAATTAAGGTATCTGTGGCGCATGCGTTGGGCTTTAATCTTTAAAAATTTTGGGAACTATTATGTCATAATTTTTCTACTTTTTCAACCGACGGCACCTTTTAAAATTTTTTAAGCTCGTTTGTTGTTCTTAGCTCACTGTTTTTTAGTAAAATTTTTAATTTATGGATTTTTCTACTCAACAATTTTCTAAAGTGCCTCTCATTACTAATTTTAGGGGGAAATTATTTTCCTGTCAGTGCATTTAGTAAGGTTTAAAACTGTTTTTGATATTCAATTTTAAATTCAAGTTCAGATTCAAAATAAAAAATAAAAAACAAAATGCAAAAAATATAATTAGAAAAAACAGAATTATTGGAATTCCGAAAAAAGGAATGAGATTTTCTCGCGGGCCTTTCTACGCTATCCTTATTAATTTTAGTGGCAATTTTTCCAGTCAGTGCATTTTCTAGGATAAAAAAAACTTTTGATATTCAATTCTATATTCATGTTTGAAATAAATGAAAATTTAAAAAAAATCAGGAATGGATTTAATAATTTTAGGAAGGAAGTATTTTTTGTGAATGAATTGTTTCGACATTCGATTTCAAATTCGAATTTAAATTAAAAAATAGCTGTTTTTTTTTAAATTCTAGAAAATGGTCAGAGCATTCATGTTTTGTGAAAAGTCTATTTCCTGAATTACCCACCGATCTTTAAAAAATATTTTTGTTTGAAGAGTATTCGAGTAATTCCCTTCAAGGTTTTTTGCCTGTAGTTTGGTTGTCAAGGAACCTTGAATTCCCTTGTAAGAAAGTCTTTGCGGTTAGAATTTAAAGAAGGAAAATGAATTGGTTAGACCTGGACTTGGATCGTGGGTAAAAAGATAGAATGATATTTTCCTAATTGAAATTCTCCTGAGAAATGATGAGAAGGAAAGACCCCTTGGTCTTAACTTTTCCTTTTTTTTTATGGGAACTTTAAGTTTTTGGTATGATTGAGTCGTGGGAACCTTTTTTTTTCATCATTTTCCCGAATTCCTCTGTCCTCATCTCTCCTTCTATGTATTAAATGTATTATCTCCTTTTTACGAAGGAGTAAAAGGGCCATGAGTACCTCGAAAGCTCGAAACCTTGCAACTTGGGAAAAAATACCTCGCAACTTGGGATAAAAC